>NW_021024917.1:63331-146415 GCF_004153795.1 Camellia sinensis | reverse complement strand
GCCCTCAAAATAATACATAAAACCCCACATTCTTGACATGCATTGATATAAGAGAAATAAACCTCTTTCCATTCATCAGAGTAGTTAATCAGAATGTATTACATGTTGACAACAAAAGTAAATGCCCAACGGCTTACAACTTTCCAAGCCAACACTTGGTTACACAAAAGTGAGTACTAACTCATATCATATTAAGCCATTGGCTTGAATTTACATATAATACAACAAAAGATAACAAAACAACAAAAAGAGTCTTCAATTCTCAAAACCTTTCAAGTTATGTCCTTGGAGGTGGCATATCACTTGGACCAGAAAATGATGTCCCATATAGGGTGAGCCATAGCCCAGTAGAGATATACTAAACCAAATATAAGTAATGACTAAAACAATAGCATTTGATAGCTGGTTAACACTTATAAACTAGTTATATCATAATATAGTTCCATGACACTTGTGTCCATGTTACATTCCATTTTCCTTTACTTATCCGAATCATTACATATACATGGCTCAGAACCTGGCCAAACAATTCAACGAGACTATAACGCATATACTAACACTTCCATATTTCACAATAGACACACATATTTGCTGTATCAATACTTCAATTTAATACACATATTTGCTGTATTAATGGAGTCCATCCCCTATCTCCTCCCAAACAGGTTTGAGAGTCCATCCCCTATCTTTCCTCAAACCATGGAGTGCATCCCCTATCTCCTCCTACACAATACACGTATTCCAAGTATGTAAACAATTATCATATGCAGGGATCACTCAATACACATATTTAATGTATTATTCCAACCGTCATATTTAATGACATATTCAATGTGATTAGTTTCAGTTTTTCCCTAATCAACATACAGTGTCTACAACAATCAAGACCATTCTCCACCGATAGCCCAAAGCAGTTATTTCTAAACTGAAAATAAATGCATTAAATAGATATAATATCAACTTACTCCATAGGGGAGCGATTAATTTATTCAATTACACCAATCAATCCCATAATTTCCCAATTTCATTATCCTCAACTCAATTCCATATTTCCGCATTTTCCCAAAATTAATTATACAAATTAATTTAGTTCATAATTAGGGCATTCTTCCCCCTTTATCACATCTCAACCCAAAGGGTCAAATTCAACAATACAACAACAGTAATTCCATTTTTGTTGGTCTCAAACACCCATAGGATTTAACATTTTGAAAACCCCCTTTTCTATAAATTACAAATCAAACCCTAACTTTTTCAAAAATTACCCAACAACCCCAACATATCAAAATGCCCAAAATTTATGACAAAACTCATAAGATGGAGTAGGGTATCCCTACCTCGAAATGAAGAGACCAAAGGAGAAAATGGTGAAAATCCAAAATGCTCCAAATCCACAAATTTTCAGATTAAAACGTAGCCCAACAACCCTCTATCCTTCTTACAAAGAACTTAGGGTAAAAACACACTAAAACTAGATGAAATCCTAGAAAAAAGGTGTGTAGAGAGAGAGAGAGAGCTCGGATCTAGGGTTTTGAAATCAAAAGAAATGAAAAAGTGAAGTGTAATCTCGCTGCTGTCTACTGATATAACACAGGCTCGCTCGAGCGAAGGATTGGTCACTCGAGCGACCAGACACAAAGAACTCTCGCTCGAGCGTAGAAAACCTCGCTCGAGCCAAGAATGCGAAGCTTCAGGTCTACAACCCAGAAGCACGTTCGAGCGATAGAATGCTCGCTCAAGCGAAGAAACCGAAAACATAGACCTCGCTCACTTGAGCGAAGGAAATCTTGCTCGAGCGAAGAATTGCAACCTTCAGGTCCAGAACCAGACGCAGACGCAAGCTCAAGCAAAGGACTTCTCGCTTGAGCCACCAGATACAAAACTCAACTCTCGCTCGAGCGAAGGAACCCTGGCTCGAGCAAAGGATCTAAAACACAGATCTCGCTCGAGCGACAAAAGGCTCGCTCGAGCGAATGACCAAAATTCTGGGCAGCAACCATTTGTTCCCAATCACCCCCAACCTGTAACAAACCTGCCAAACACATCCTATAACTCAAAAATAAGGAATTAAAGGATGACAACAAGATATATACAACAACAAGCTCCACGGAACCTAAGTCTGGATACAACAACCAAATGGGGAAAGACTGGGATCGCTATAATATTTGTTTTGCATCTTGCTTCTGATGGGGGAAAGCTACTATCAATAATGGAAATGAAAGTTTTGCGTCCTCCACTGTCAAAGTGTGAATGCTTAACACTAGATATGCATATTAAGGAATTAGTCCTCCCTGGAATAGCAAACGTCTTGGAAAGTTCTTCTCATTTAGAGACACTAGTCATAACCATGTCCCCTTCTATGAATAATGAGGTATGTCTTTTCATAATAATTTCCTTGATTATTTTCTTTAAGATATGGAAAGACTCCATCGAAAATTTGTTATGAATCTATCTTTATGTATTTTATCTAGTAAAGCCAATCAATTCTAGTGCTTTTAGTATTTATGAGTCATTCCTCTAGATTGTAAGTGATTCTATTGAAAATATTTTCTCTCCTTTTTTTTTTTTTTTTTTTTTTTTTTTTACAAGTAAATAAATTTTATTTGCCCATCATATTTACACCTTCAAAATATTCTCTAAATGACATATGATGTAGAATTTTGAATCATTTTAGTGACGGTAAGAAGTCAAATTCTTTGCTAAAGTCATGTTGTTAAACTCATGCATAGATTTCAGCTTAATGATTCTTTATCTGCAATAACGATCTAACCCAACCTTTCAATTTTAATGAGGATCATTACTGAACATCACAAAAGAAGGTTTTTCAATGTTTGATGATGCGTCTAAAGATAGTTAAGTTTTCTGGTTTAAGATGGAATTGATGTGACTTGTACTTCTCATTTGTGCAATTTCTATTGAAGAATTCAAGGATGCTGCAAAAGATGGTTATCAAGGTAGACTGTATATCACATAAGGAACATATCACTATTGACGTGGTATAGATTACTAATGGATATTTCTTTTTTGTGTACGGAGGACATCTCTTTTGTATGCTTATCTGTTTGTATGTAATTATTATTTTGGGTTGGATTATATTTGGTTTGTATAGAATTTGATGTTAAAAGACCAAAATTTTGGATGGTGGAAAGTGAAATAGAAATAGGTATATGTATAGCTTTGTTTATATACGGGGTGTTGGTTGCACGAAATGAATACATGTTATAAAGAAATTAATAATAATAAAAAAACACAAAATAAAGTTTTTGGCCACTAAATGTTTAACAGCCAAAAAAAAGGAAAAAGCTTCGTAGCTCAAGATTTTTTTGGCTCGAGTGGCCCGAACATTTTCTCTCTCCTCTCTTCCTTTCCTCTTCTCTCTATCTCCTCTCTGTCTATTCAAACACTCTCTGCACTCTCACCTCTCATCCCTCTCTCTGATTTGGGTTTGATTTTGTGTGAATTCATCCATTTTTTGACAAAGAAAAATAGAGACCTCTCATTCCCCTCTCTAATTTGGGTTTGATTTTTTGATTTTGATTTTGATTTTTTTTTCTTCTTTGAAACTGTTTTTCTTTCTTTCTTGCTGGGTTTGATGAATCTCTTATTCTTCTTCTTCTTCTTCTTCAACTTCATGAATCAAACCCACTTTGTCTGTTCAAAAAAAAAAAAAAAAAATTTGCAGAACTCTTTGAACCAACAAAAAAAAAACCATTTCTTTGTAATGAAGACCCAAAAGAGAGAAAAAAAAGAGAGTGAGAGAGAGAGATGGTGATTTTGGATTTGTGATGGATTTTGGATCTGTGATGGTGATCTTGAGGAATTGATTTTGGATCTTGAGGTGATAGTGATCTTGGATCTGTGATGTTGTTTGTTGTTTGTCTGTGATGGTGATGGTGGTGTTGAGGAAGATGAAGCTGTGTGTTGATTTTGGTCATAAAGATTCCAAACGAAGAATGAGGGAGGGTGAAGCTCTGCGTCTTCTTCTTTCTAAAGACAGAACAACAAACAACACAAAGAAAGAGAGTAAAAGAAAGGGGGGGGGGGGAAAAGAAACCAAAATGACGTCGTTTTGGTACCTCGAGCCATGACACTTTCGAGCTACCTAGCGGGATTACAAAAAAAAAAAAAGTGAACTTGTTGGCGACTAACCAATCGGTAGCCAAAAAGGAAATCAATAATTTTAGCAACTAAAAATTTAGTAGCCAAAACTATATGAGACTTTACTCAACTAAATAGTTTAGTAGCCAAAAACAACAAGATGAAAAATAATTTTTTTTGGCGACTAAATATTTAGTAGCCCAAAATAAATGAGACTTTGGGCGACTAAAATAGTTAGTAGCAAAAGCTAAAATAAAATGAAAAATAATTTTTTTGGCAACTAAATTCTTTTGTCCCTAAATGTAGTAATATTGTGACTAAAACTTATCCACGACTAAAAGTTTTAGTTGCTGAAAACTAAAATTAATTTTATTTGAAAACTTTTGACAACTAAATATTTAGTCGCCAATTTATGACTTTTGGCGACTAAAACCTGTCCCGATGACGATTAGTCAACGACCAATCTGGTGACCAAAAAATTTAGTCGCTAAAAACCTTCGGCGACTAAAACTTGACCTTTGGGGACTAAAAATTTAGTTGGCAAAAGTGCCATTTGTTGTAGTGACACTCAGGCCAACTTAATCAATACCAAACTACACCTCCATCTGAACTTACCAAACGTATTTACCTCAAAACATTTCAATATCTCAATTGTTTTCTCAAAACAATTACCCAAGTTTCAAAACATAATAATCAATATTCAAAAGTTATGCAAATGCAATTATACAACCTTATAGTACATTTTTCCACAATTCTCAACATTTTTTTCTCAATGTGAAATACCACATTCAATATTTCTTAATTTGTAGAATAATAACCAACCTCCATATACATGTGGCATGTGGCATGTGACATATGACACAATTCCATATTCACAATTTATGTAATTACCAAAAGCTTATTATCTAAGTATTCTCAACATATTATCCATGGCACATTTCTCAACAAAATCCATCCATTTCATAGATGGTTCAACAATATATGAACATATGCTTTTCCTCATCTTTCTCAATAAAATATCATGATCTCATGAGTTTTCTTTAAGAAAAAAAACTTTTCTCCAATTTCCAAAAATCTAGGGTTTTCCTTTCAAAATAAATATTCTCATTACAAAAGGTATTAACATCAATGGACTTCCAAGAGTCACACATTTCATAAATCAAATTAATTTCATAAGAGATATGAGAAAATATCCCTATTGAAGCACAATCAAAACCTATAACTCAAACCTTTACTCATAACACATTGATTTCATCAAAGAAATAGGCTAAGACATGCGAAAATCATATATATAATTCAAAAAAACTCCATACCTCAAGGTTGGAGAGAAAAATGAGAAAAAGCCCTAAAATCAACAGTATCAAAATCCGAACTCTACCGCACATGTCGTAGCCCTTGGTGTGCTCTCCAAAACTTGATGAAACAACTAGGGTCAAACCTCTAAAGGATTTGAAGAGATCAAGAATTTAATAGGGTTAGTAGGTGTATTCTAGAGAGAGACGAGAGAAAAGAGAGTAGAGTGAAGTGTAGATAGAGAGAGAGAGAGAGAGAGAGAGAGAGAAGAAAGATAAGTGAGAAGGGAAGGTTATTTACTTCAGATTTTAAGTGATTGGACACACTTTTCGAACCTAACTCTAGATAGATTGCTCGAGCAATAGATTCTACGCTCGAGCGGTAAATTCAAACTCCTAGAATCTTTCTCCTCTGCAGACAGATCGCTCGAGCGGTAAAACTTTTACTCGACTAGTGAAATCACACTCCCAATATTTCAAATTTCAGAACAAAGAACTAGATAGACAGGTTTACTGTTGGAGAAACCAAAAGACCGCTCAAGCAGACTCAATTTTCAAGTAAGGGTAAAAAAAATGACTTTAGAGTACCCCCACCGTTCCCAGACTCGTTGCAACACCCAAAGACCCAAGTCGACTTTTCGAAATGTCCTTTTGGACATGAACGATCATAAAGAGAAAGTAGGTCATAACACGTGATTCTTGAGGTTCAAAAGTAGTACGGATTCCAATATGGACTAGGAATTTTGAATCAAAATTTGTTAACTTGTTTTAAAGAGATTCAGGACGTCACAACCCTCTCCGTTTGGTTTAGTTTTTGAATTGAATTTTGAGTGAGAAGCTGTGTTTCGAAAGATAAATTTTTGAAATTTGTTTTGTTATGAATTTCGAAAAGAGTTTTGAGTTTTGACTTGTATTTTGAAATTGTTTTAGATTTATTTTTTTAAAATATTTTTTAAAAAATTTAATTTTGTTTTTTACGGTGAATATTTTTTGTTGTAAATATTTATGTTTTTAATGTGCGCTGTATTTACTATATTTGTGTGCTATAGTTTTTAAAAATATTTAAAAATTTTAAAAACATATATTTTAAATATATAATTTTTATTTTAAATATTTTATTTTAAGAAAATTTACCAAAAAATCCCATATGAGGTAAAGTTAATCCATTTAATCCTAAGAGTTTCCTTATGAACCAACTAGTCCTTTTTTTTTTTTGGAAAGTTGTATTTGGTTGATTTGGTTCCATTTGAGTTGACATTGCACAAGTTAACATTCCATTAAGTTTCATTCTCTAGTATTTTTTATTCTAAAAAATATAATTTTTGCTTAAAAATCATTTAAAATTTTACCAATCCCCTCAATTGATTTCTAATCCCAACCCTCCTATAACTTTGTTAATCCTACCACATGGGTAGATTACTAGTCTAAGGGGATAGTTAATCCCTTCATTCATGTCTTCAACTAAACGCTCTTTAAGTGAGTCTCACAGGCTATTAGTCTAATCCCCCTTTCTAAAGAGTCAAACAAACATAACCTAAGAATCCTATATAATAAAAATTTGAAATATCAAAACAAAAATTATAGTGAGTCTTATAAATCCCTCAAATGCTATAATATTAAAACTTGAATATGAGAAATTCAACCCTAAATATAACATGGGACACAACCGGCACATAATCTTTCCCATCACATTACCATGATCCTCACACTCGATACTTTTAGGACAATGACACTTTTAGGACAATGACAGTACGACTCCCAAAATCTCAAACTTATATTTTCCTATACTCTTGTTTTTGTCTATATTAATTATTGTTTATAGTCATTATTATTATAATAATTGTGCTAAATATTCTATTAATATTATTGCTACAGATTAACACATCCATGATCACATGATTCATGATACTCTTATTCTTAAAATAAAAAGAAGATAAATGAATCATCATACGATATCTACTAGACTCCAAGACTTTTATGCTCATCTTAAAATATATACTTGGAAATATATATAAATAGAAAGAAATATAATGGAACAACAATACTATAATCTAGAGACTTCAAGATTTTAATTCTTAAATGATATGATCTTATGTATCCGTACATTATGATCTCAATGCTAATGTTCATCTTCAATATAATACTGACACACGAAATAATACAATAAAGATAATATAAAAGGGGGATTAATATGACATTTAATATAAATTAGGAAATACATAGAAAGTAATATAATCTCCAACGGTATTATATTACTATAAAGTATATATTTTACCTATCCAAGATACCTATCCAAATATTACTATAAAGTATATATTTTATTTTGCCTATCAACTGTTTTATGTTTTTACTCCAACCATGCTCTTTATTTTAGCTATTTATCAAAATACTATTAATTTTATAGAATGCCACGTCAACAATAAAGATGGAGGGAAATGATCCTAATGATTGAATACATTTTGCCTAGCGTTGAAGGCTAGCTACATGTAGCTAGTGAATATGAGTTGAGCCAAAATGCCTAATCATATGCTTAGTGCATTGGAATTGAAAAAAGTAAATCACACTAGGCATTTTAACTAACAAGTATTATATGCCTAGTGCATTGGAGATGCTTTGGGTTGGGTGAGGCATAAGCCAACAACTCTTGATCAGCTTCAAATAACGCCATGTCCTCTTCAAACAGATTCACCCAAATCTCAACTCCTTCACCATCTCTTGCATCCAGTAGTGCAATTCCAACTGGGCCACCCTCAACAATTGGACTCACCCATGTCGGCTTCCCCCATCCAAAATCAATTTCATACACAGGAAACCGACACCAGCTGCTATGCGTATACATCTCCATATCATCTCCCTTAACCTGCCTCAAAGATTGCAATCTTTTTTTTCTTATTGTTATCGTTTGACTCTTGAGACCCTTTCCTCAACCGAGACACCAAGTTGGCCAGGTTTGTTGCTTGACTCTCGTAGTCGTGATCATCGTTGTCAAGCATTGCCCACAACATTCCCACTATATTCCCAAATGAGTATTTTGGCATGGGTGGCACAAGCCTTGACCGTATATTCACGCCTCCCATCAATGCATAAGGCCTTGGAGACCCCCCAAATCTTGACCTTGATGCAGCCACTGCGCATTTCCAAACAAGTGCTGTAATAACCTCGATGCGTGTGGGTTTCTGTTCGCTCTCGCACTCGCTGGCTGTTTTGGCCTTGAGGGAAGCGATTTTTAAGGCATCGAAGACAAACCTCTTTTTAACAACCTTTTGGGTTATGTCCTTGAAGTTAAGAGAAATTATAGGGATATCGTCTCTTGGAGGGAAGCGAGAGAAGGCAGCATTAAAATCTGGGACTATGGTGTCAGGAGATCCAAGAGCGATGTCTGACCAACCCTTTATAAATATGCCAAAGGAGAATCCATTCGTTGCATGGAAAAAAGTTGACTTGAACGAGTAAAAGAGGGGACTTGTAGTAATCTGTTGGTTCGGGTGGAGCCAAATGATCGATGACTTTAAGTTTGGGTTCATCAAGAAAGTTTGAAAGATGGAAGTTGTTAATGGCTCGAGCTTCAACAAAATCAACACCATCATCGTTGCAATCGACTAAGAGATTGTCTCTCAATCTTCCAGCAAGTGGGTAGAAGCGAGTGAGGGTTTCAGAGAGGGAAACCTTCAAGCGTTCCGATATTAGACCGACCATCTCTTCAGATTCACCACCACCTATAGTAGTGGGAGTAGAGTAGTAGAAAGCCACTGATATGTAATGAAATGTAGCGTGCTGATCTCTGAGTGAGAGGTTGTAGTTTCTGAGGTGACGAGGAGTGGGAGAAGATGGTTTGATGGTTTCTCTAGCAATGATCTCAACCTTAATCTCTTCTCCATGGTTTTGGTCACCTCTAATCTTTTCTTCTACTTAATTGGGTTTTGAAGTTTTGTTTCTATAAAGATTGTGTTTGGTTGGGGATTTGGGGAGGGATTTGGAAAGAAAAAGAGAAAATGTGTGTGAAACTAAGTGAAATATAGATATATTTTATTCACATTTCACATAACTTTTTTCTTTTTTTTTTTCAAATCCCTTCTCAAATCCTCTAATCAAACGCAGTTAAAAGAATTGGAGAATATATAGACTAAAACTTGCTCGTGGAAATGGTTCGTGGTGCTCGTGTGGATTTGGTAGATGCATTGCCCGTGAATCATGACTTTAATGTCATTAGAAGAATAGTTTTGTGGCACTTTCAAATGTCACTAAACTAATAAAATGTTGTAGTGATGGCTATATAATATTTGACTAAAATAGTCAATAAATATAAAATAGATTAAAATATAAATATCGCATCTATTTCACAATTATTTTAATCCTTATCTCACAATTTTCAAATCAATTAAAAAAAAATAATATCATCTCAAACATAATTTTTTTGACCAAGTTAAAAGATTATTTGGAATAATTTAAATAAGTGCGGTTTTTAACTTTTTATTTATTTATTTATTAAAATAGTAAAAAAAATGGATTAATTTTTTTTAAAAAAACGTAATATTAAATAATATAAATATTTTAAATGACATTTTTGCCGACTATTGTCAAGTCACCTCGCTTGGCAGAGCTTCACATTTTGCCCTCTCTCTTGCTTTTCTCTCCGTCTTGCTTGTGAAGAGAGTGATGATGGAAATGGACACATTAATATATTGGGATATTTTGAAAAGATGATAAAAAGTTAGTTTTTGATTTTTTATTAAGTTTTTTAATTTTTTTGAAAAGTGATTTGAGAAGTTGGTAATAAGATTTTTTTTTGTATAATATTTATTTATGGTGTCACATTACATTAAAATGATCAAAATACTTCTACCAAACTTAAGAAATTTACTTTTTGACCCATGTGGTTGTTTGAACAATTACTTGATTTCATGGAGGGCAATTACGTAATTTCATCACTTGCGTTTTTATCCTTTCCCAAATCAGCATGCTTGCTTTTTTATGCTGTTAGTGGCATTTTTGGAATGCTGCAAAACGGAGCTTCTTGCTCTCTTCCCAAATGGCCACATAGTGGTCTTTCGGCAACATTGGTAAAAAGCTACATTGGCAGCTTGGAAAAAAAAAAAATTTACATTGGCTTTTTTAGCAAGAAGTTATTTGACAAGATGAAAAAAAGCTACATGAGAAATTATAATTACACCATTTGTATTGTTTAGGGTTGTACATGGGTGAACATGTAAATTTTTTAATTTGTGTGGGGTAGTTTGGTCATTTTATTGTGATATGACATTATAAATAAATATTAACTAAAAAAAATAAAAAATAGCTTTTTACCAACTCCCGAAATCACTTTCCAAAAAATCCAAAAGGCTTGGTAAAAACCCAAAAGTCAACTTTTTACTATCTTCCCAAAACACTCCATAGGCAAAAATCAGTAGCAATGGAGCTGATTTCCCTGATTATGCCATTTTCAATATTTTTTTTCCCATTTTAGGATGAGTTTTTATCTTTATTCCTATTGTAAGATAAAACGACTTTAGCAATACTGTTTTTCAGAAAATAACTTTTGAAAAGTCGTATTTCGCAATTAAAATAATAATAAAATTTGAATATAGAAACCGACTTTTAAAAAGGCAGTTTTAATTAATTTTGAATTAATGAAAAACGGTTTTACACTAATTTTTTTTAATTTATATTTTTAACATAAAATATTTTTAATACAAAAAAGATTTTAGAAAAACCATTTTATAAAACGGATTTAGAAAAACCATTTTCGTAATTTTTTTTTCCTCATTTGTTTTCCAATGTGGGAAGCTTGTTGGGCTTGGGAACCAAAAGTAGAGAGAGAGAGAGAGAGAGAGCAGCAATTCCAATGCATTCAAAGATGAGTTTCTTTAGAAAAAATCTCAACACAAATAAAACCTAATCCATATAATACTCATCAAGATTTCACATTCAATTACTTATTATACAAGTCATATATGTGGTATTTTGAGAAGATGGTAAAAAAATTAATTTTTTTGACTTTTTTTGACTTTCCAGTGGTTTTTTTTTTTAATGTAAAAAAGTTAGTTTTTTTTGTGACCATTCTAGGTAATAAAGGGGGATTTGGTAATAGTCTCCTCACTATCTAATTTGTCTTTCAAAAGGACAAGAATTATATAAGTACTTTCAAAACCCCCTAATATTTTAAAACTTGTTTCTTTTACTATATTACCCTCATATCTATCAGCTCTCCTATTAAGTCATCTTCACTATATATTTCAGAGTAAAATTTTACTCTGTATAAAAGTAAAATTTTACTCTGTATAAAAGTAAAATTTTACATTCTGAAACTAAAAGTAAAATTTTACTCTGTATGAAAGTAAAATTTTACATTCTGAAACTAAAAGTAAAATTTTACTCTGTATGAAAGTAAAATTTTACTCTGAATAAGAGTAAAATGTTACACTCTGAAACTAAAAGTAAAATTTTACTCTGTATAAAAGTAAAATTTTACTCTGAAAAACTAGTAAAATGTTAGACTCTACACAAAAGTAAAATTTTACTCTGTATAAAAGTAAAATTTTACTCTGGTTCTGTCAAATGAAAAAAACAGAGCAATAGAACCAGAGTAAAATTTTACTCTGGTTCTGTCAAATGAAATTAGATAAAAAACAACAAAAATAAATAAAAAGCAAACAAACAAACAAAAACAAAACAAATTAATCAACAAATCAACATATCTAATTGAGAAGAAAAACTTCTAAAACTCGATCAACAATCACAAATCTCAATGAAAAGAATACATGTGTTCAACAACAGTCATACACACACACACACATATATATATATATATATACATATATTCTACTGTTCCTCATCTACATCCTTCCCAACCTCCTGTTCAACTTCTTTCAATCTCGAAGCTTCAGCCTTCGCATTCAACATCGCCAGCATCTCATCAACAACCTCATCATGTTTCTTCTCCACTTCCAATTAAGCCATCTCCACCGCACTCCGAATCTCCCTCATCTGCTTCGAAACCCTAGCTTTCGAATCTCCAACGACATCCTCATTCAATTTCAACAAAATTAAAGATGAGAGTCGATAAATTTATGTAGAAACATCAACAAAAATCGCGAAATGTGAAGAGATTCGAATGATTTGTGAATTTAACATAACCAGATAGGTATTGAATCGATTGTACCTGGAGATTGTAGAGACGATTCAATAGCTATTCATTTGTGGTTTCTGAGCAGAGTTATGAAATCGAAAATTTAGGGTTTCATGAAAGACAGTCTCTGTAACGGTTGTGCGAAAACTGAGAGAGAGACAGAGAGAGAGAGGACGAAGAAGGTGGAAAGATCTAGTTGAGGGGTATAATAGTCTGATAAAATATTTAAATAATAAATTGTGTCCTTTATGTAAGATTTTATAATTATGAGGGGGTTTAGAAAGTATAATTTTTTTCTTAATCCTTTTAACAATGAAAGGAAGGTAAAAGAAATTTATAACTAAATTTCCCGATAATAAAATTAAAAAGTCAAAAAACTTGTTTTTGTAAGGAGTTTCCAAATTGCCCCTATATATACATACATATTCTTGGATCTTCCACCGTCTCCTCCTTTTGTCTGTCAAGAAAGTGCAAACTTTTCTCGATAAATGGCAAATTGAGAAAGGGCAAGGGTGATAAGCTCAAGGAGGTCTCTGTAAAATCAGAGCATTTGACCAAATTATAAGAATTTTGGATTTGAAATTTTACAAAAACTTTCTATCATTTTTTGGTCCACATAAATTCAAAACTTTTGGATTGTGTTTGGTTTAGTTTTGAAATTATAATTTGAGCATAGAATTGTGATTTAAATATGAAATTATGAGTTAAATTTTAAAAAGGAAAAATTTGTTTGGTTATGAGTTTTGAAAAGTTTTTTAAAAAGAGTTTTGAAAGAAGTTTTTAAATTTTAAATTTTGAAAAAGAGTTTTGAGTTTTGAAAATAATCTCAAATCGTAAACAAATATATAGCTCAAAACTTAATTCAAAAATTATTTCCGAAACTTATAACCAAACACATAACTCAAAACTCCATACTACTTTCAAAACTCTACACTCAAATCATAACAAAATACATAACAAAAAAAATTAAAATATTTAAAAATATTTTTATAAAATAAAATAAAATATTTAAAATAAAAATTATATAGTTAAAATAAAAAATATATTTTTTCAATTTTTTAATATTTAAAAAAATACAAGACAAAAATATATGAAATATAGTGCACATTAAAATAAATAAATAAATATTTAAAATATAAAATATTTATCCTAAAATAATAAAATTAAGAAAATTTTTAAAAATTTATAAAAAATAAATTTTAAAATTTTTAAAAAATAACTCAAAATTTAAAATACAACTCAAAATGATTGCAATGGTTGTGTACATTAGGTAGATGCATTGCACATGAATCATTACTTTAATTTCTTGTTTATTTTTTTATTTATTAAAAAAATAACAATATTATAGTATTGTTTGACTAGAGAATATTTGACTAAAATAGCCAATAAATATAAAATAGATTAAACTAATTAATAAGACAAATTGTCATACCCATAATCATTGTATTTTTTATCTCACAATCATCAAATCGATCAAATATATATATATATATATCATCTCAAATATAATTTTTTTAGCCAAGTTAAAGAGTTGTTTGGAATAATCTAAATAAGCGTATTTTTTGACCTTTTTTTTTGTTAAATAGTAATAAAATGGTTAAATGAGAGGTGTTCATATGAGTCTAACTGCAGAGAAGACAAGAATCAATGAAAATGAGGTTACAGCATCCAAGTACACATAATACCAATCACTCACACCCACTCAAGTAACAGGTAACACCCTAGTGACTGAGCATTAGACGTAAGGTCTTTCTAAGGAACCCAAACCTAAGAAGATTAAAGGGTTTTGTAAGAATATGGTGTGAGAGTGTTGGACAGGATTTTTAGAAATGTTAATGGCACTTGTGTTATCACAGAAAATGGTGAGAGTGTTCTGGTCTATACCATAATCATGAAGCATTTGCTTCATCCACAACATTTGGGCACAACAACTCCCTGCAGCAATGTACTCAGCCTTAGTTGTCGAAAGAGAGATGGCATTTTGCTTTTTGCTATGCCAGGAAAAAAAATTATTCCCAAGGTAAAAACACTCCCCACATGTGCTCTTATGATCATCAGCACACTCTGCCTAGTCGGCATCAGAAAAATCAGTTATTTCAGTTGTAGTGTCGGTTAAGAACCAAATCCCATAACCCAATGTCCCATTAACATACTTAATTATGCGTTTGACTGCAATAAGATGAGACTCTTTAGGACAGGCTTGGTAACGGGCACAAACACCTACACTAAATGCAATGTCAGGACGATTGGCTGTGAGGTACAAGAGACTCCCTATCATACTCCTATAAAGGGTAGGATCAACATCAGTACCAGAGAAATCTTTGAAAATGTGAAGACTGGTGCTCATGGGAGTGCGTGCATGTATGGCCGACTCGAGACCGAACTTTGACACAAGGTTTTTGGCATACTTAGTTTGAGAAACAAGCATACTCGAAGGAGACTGTTTAATTTGAAGACCTAAGAAATAAGACAACTCTTCCATCATGCTCATCTCAAACTCATGTGTCATGCAATCTGAAAAATATTTCACAAGATGATCAGCAGTGGATCCAAACACAAAGCATACTCGAAGGAGACTGTTTAATTTGAAGACCTAAGAAATAAGACAACTCTTCCATCATGCTCATCTCAAACTCATGTGTCATGCAATCTAAAAAATATTTCACAAGATGATCAGCAGTGGATCCAAACACAATATCATCAACATAAATCTAAGCAACAAGTATATGAGACTTAGTATGTTTCACAAATAAAGTCTTATCCACACTAGCTCTTTGAAAATCATTATCAAGAAGAAAAGTAGTAAGTCTATCATACCAAGCCCGACGGGCTTGTTTCAACCCATACAAGTCTTGTCTAACTTGTAGACATGGTTTGGACATTTAGGGTCCTCAAATCTTTTTGGTTGCTCAACATAAGCCTCTTCTTTCGAGATGTGCAACACCAAGAAAGCATGCAACACCAAGTAAAATACAAATAGATTCATGACGTGCAACTGGGGCAAACGTCTTATCATAGTCAACACCCTCTACTTGAGTATAGCCTTGAGCAACCAACCTAGCTTTATTTCTAACTACAGTACAATTCTCATTAGATTTATTCTTAAAGATCCACTTGGTACCTATCATATTCATGTCTCTAGGTTTGGGGACAAGAGTCCAAACATTGTTACGTTCAAATTGACCTAATTCTTCCTGCATAGCATTGGCCCAATTATCATCTAGTAAGGCCTCTTTTATATTCTTAGGTTCAATTAATGAAACATAACACATATGACATACCTCCTCCCGAATTTGTCTTCGAGTTTTCATTCGATCCGTGACACTTCCAATCACCTGTTGAGCCGGATGATTCAGTTTCACCATTGCTGATGGTTTGAACTCTGGACTTGTGGTGACAGAGGCATCAAAAGTGGTGTCTCTCTGTGCACTCTTTGGACTCTAACTTACCTTAGAAGTTGGTGCTGGCTCACCTTCTTGTGCTTGGACCTCAGCTTCTCTTTGACTTTGTGGTTCAGTAGCCAGGATTGAAGACTCACCATTTTTTTCCTCATTTATGGCTGAAGTAGGAGAACCTGTGTCATCTATAACCACATTGATCGATTCCATTAAAGATAAAGTTCGCAGGTTATAGACACAAAAAGCTCTACTAGTGGTTGAATATCCTAGAAAAATATCTTCATCACTTCAGGAGTCAAATTTTCCCAAAGGCTCTATATCTTTGAAAGTGTAGCATTTACTCCCAAAAGTTTTGAAGTATTTTACATTAGGTTTCAATCCTTTCCACAATTCATATGGAATTTGTAAAGTGCCGAGCCTTAAATACACACGATTCACAACATAAACGGCGGTGTTTAAGGCTTCAGCTCAAAACTTTGGAGGAACTTTCTTACTTAGGAGTATGTCCCTGGCCATCTCTTGAACAACTCTGTTATTTCTCTCAACAACTTCATTTTGTTGTGGAGTAATTGATGCAGAAAATTTATACTTAATTCCAAGCATATCACAAAAATCCAAAAACGAACTATTTTCAAACTCACGACCATGATCAGTTTGGATTCTTATGATACGCCTAATAGAAACACCCTGTTCATTTTGGATTTTAATGACGAAGGCCTGGAAAGCATCAAATGTATCAGATTTTTCTCTTAAAAAATTTACCCATGAAAAACGAGTAAAATCATCAACGGTTAAAAAAATGTATCTTTTACCTCCAATGCTTTCAGTGCGAGTGGGTCCCATAAGATCCATACGAACCAGTTCCAGAGGACGTTTGGTTATGAAGCTGTTCACCTTTTTATGAGGGGCACGAGTTTGCTTCCCAAGTTGACATGGTCCACACACATGGTTCATATTCTTACTCAGTTTAGGTACTCTTCTCATAAGCTCTTTGTTGGCTATCTAGTTAGGTTTTTGAAATTCATGTGACCTAATCTTTGATGCTGTAGATCAATATTATTTATGATTGTTGAGTGGCAAGTGAGATCATTACTGGTAACAATCCCATAACAGTTATCAGATGTGCGAACCCCATACATGACAGTATTTCCCTTCTTATCTAAAATTTTACATTTATTTTTTTGAGAATAATACTTCATGGTGACACATTTGACTGATGCTCAAAAGATTTGCTTTGAGGCCATCAACAAGTAATGCATTTTCGAGCTTGGGAAGACCAGCCACACTTATAAAGCCCTTACCAATGACTCTAGAAATGCCACCATCTCCAAAAGTAACAATTCCTCCTTCATATTTTTCAAGAGAAGTGAAGTAAGATTTGTCACTAGACATATGACGAGAGCACCCACTATCAGGATACTACATATGTGAGTCACGTGCTTTCAGAGTAGTGTGAACAACAAAACAAGTCAAGTCATCCTTTCTCACCCATATCTTTTTAGTCTTAGTAAAATCAGGACTGACAGTCTTGATAAATGTCTTAGCGTTGTGAACACCCACATGAATTTTGGTGTTTCGCCTAGACATGTAAGGTTGTTTCCTAACCCAAACAGTATTAGAATTTCTACCATTTTGAGACACTTTACGAAACAACTCAAAACAATAAAGACAAATGTGGCCATACCTACCACAATGATGACAAATAAAAACAGGTTTTATCTCTCTTTTGTAGATCTTACCCCCGTTAGGTAGATGAAAAGAGGGATCACCTTGTTGCACCTCTAGTGTTCTTTTTGTTTGAGTCTTCAGGTCATGTGATGTAGAGGCCTGTCCCTTGTGAACTGTCGCATTACCATAGCCTAGCCCACTTTTGTCACAACCCATTTGTTGAGACCCGAGGATGTCTTCTAATGTCTTGGAACCTTTGTTCCACATGGCAATTGTGGTTCTAGCATCTCTGAGTTCTTCATCTTTTTGACCAACCATTTCTTCCAATGCAACTTGTGACATCTTAAGGTTTTTAATCTTCTCTTCATGTGTGGCATATATTTTTAGAAGTTCATTCCTTTTGGTCTCATAAGATAGAAGTTTTCCACATAGGTCTTGCCTGTCATTAGAGATCTTAATGACGTTTTGCTTTGTTGTTGCAATCTCTCATTTTAGCTTGACATTCTCGTTTTCACATACTTTGAGCTTGAGAGTGAGTTTGTCATTGATCTTGGACAAATTTAGAGATTCATCATAAATCTTTTCATAAGCTTGTTATAGGTCATCACCATCAATCTCATCATCGTCTTTCGAGGTCTCATCATCTTCTTTTTGCTCCTCTTTCTCCTAGACCTCATCCAGTTGAGCAACTAAGGCATGAAAATTGATAGATGATGGTGAAGATGACTCTCATCTTTCATGAAATTGACTTAGAATGTCTCATGCATCTTTGGCCTTTGTGCAGTGAGCAATCTGTTACTGTTTTTTGTTAGAAATTACTTCACGAATGTTAGTTAGAACTCTTTGATTACTCGAGTTGTCAGCGCTTTCAACATCCTCTTCAATGGCTTGCCATCCCTCAGGGTCGTAAGCTCTCAAAAACATCCTCATTCTGATCTTCTAGAACAAGTAATTACTCCCATCAAAGGTAGAAGCATGGTGCAGATTCTGACCACGAGCAAATTCCATTAGCTTTGGAGGAGGTTGAGTGACAGTAGACCAGAATGCCATGTAAGTACTATCTCCTTCTTCACCGGATTCGGTTTCTTGCTCTGACTCGTTTTCATCATCCCAAGTCACTGTATAGACTTTCTTTCGGTTCTTTTTCGAAGGACATTCAAGAGCAATATGTCCAAACCCTTAACATTCGTAACACTTGACACCTTGCCCCGTTGCAGTCTTCTTTTCAAGTTTTGGAGCAATTTTTGGTGGAAAAGTTTTGAGTTTTTCATTCCCCTTATCTTTTGAACTAGGATCCTTGAAATTAGGCTTTTCCTTCTTTAAATTTTTTTTGAACTGTTTGGTAAACATAGCCGTCATTTCGAACTCTAGATCAAATTCAATCTCAGGGGTCTTAGTAGTCTCATGAGCACTAGAAAAAGCCACACTATCTTTTTGTTTTTTCTTAGAAATCTGGTATGCTTCATAAGTCTGCAAGTTTCCAACCAACTGATCAAGCTTAAGGGTATCAACATTCTGAGCCTCCTCAATAGCTGTAACTTTTGATTGGAACCTTTCAGGTAAAGACCTCAAAATTTTTCCAACAACCTTAGCTTCAGGGATTTTTTCACCGAGTGTGAAACATGAATTCACGATGTCATTAAGTTTAGCATAAAAATCATCAAATATCTCATCATCACGAATAAAAAGAGTTTCAAAAGAAGATGTGAGACGTTGAAGTTTTGACCTTTTAACAGAAGTAGTATCCTTGTGAATTGTTTCAAGAATGTCCCAAGCCTTTTTTGCTACCTCACATGTGCAAATATGATGAAACTCTTCAGGTGTGACAGAGCAAAAGAGGGAATTGATAGCCTTACTATTCCAACTTGAGTTTTGATAGTCGAATGCGTCCCATTTATCAAGAGGTTTGGGAATATTAACACCATCAATGGTGACAACAGGTTCACTCCACCCATAGATCACACAGTGCCAAACTTTCTCATCGATAGATTTAAAAATGCTCTCATATGCGCTTTCCAATAAGAATAGTTTGTACCATCAAGTAACGGAGGTATATGGGTCGAGTTACCTTCGCGAATTGAATCCATATCACCAATCACAAAAATCACACTCCTATGGTTTTGATAAAAACAAAGAGTGACCCGCTCTGATACTAATTGAAAAACCTAAGTGATTCGTGATTAGATCAAGATTTAATTGTGCCAATTCCCAACCAATTAAAACTAACAATCCATATCATCAAGCACGTACGAAAGTGATTTAGATTGTTGTTTCAGAAAAATAAATAGACACAAACGATTTTTACGTGGAAAAAATCACTATTGGAGCACCTCCAATTGTGATTAAAGAACCACGGGTGAAATGCCATAAATCAACCCACTACTGAAGAAAGAAAGATTACAAATATACCGAACAAATTATCCAAATGCTGTCAATTTGTCTTCAACAATCTGTATATCTTTCACCACAACCTTCGTCTTAGAATTAATCAGATTAATGTTGAATCTACAACATCCATTGTCGAATCAACGACTGCGCACAGCATCAAACACCTTTGACTACTCTGCACTTGAATCTTCGGATTCCACCGAAGAAGAACACTCTTAAGGATGAACAATCAAACTCCTTGATGTGTGCTTATCAAAATATGAGTTTAATATTCCATCAAACATCAAGGAAAACTAGCAAAACCGCCCCAAAAGAAAACTCTAAAATCCTTAAATATGATCTAAAAAACATACGCTAGATTTGGAGCAACTTGTAGTTTTATAGCTGCTGAAATCGCGAAGTCTACTCGAGCGTAGAAATAGACGCTTGAGTGGGGACACTAAAACGCGTGTTCCAAACCAGGATTCACGCTCGAGCGTAGAAACTTGCGCTGAAGCGTAAAAGCACACCACAAAGTATTTTTAGCAGACAAGCCAAAGTATTGCGATGGTGGAAACTCCACTTGAGCGGGAAGACCAAAAACAGAAGGAAAATTACAGCAAGATAAACTCAAGCTTGTTCACGGAATTGGCAATTAGTCAGGACCTAACAATTAATATTCATAAAATATCTCACTAATTTGTAGTTGTTTTTGCAAAACCCACTAATATGATATTTCCCTATTTTAATTTGGGCCTTATTTATTAATTTCTAAAGATATTATAAAAATAAAAAAAATCATAATACAAAATTTTCAAAATAGTTAGAACTAGGGCGGTGAAAATATTATTGGAACAAAAATGTAATTGGTGATTTTATGATTTTAAACAAACAATAAAATGCAAGTCCCACAACACAAACATATAATAAAAATAAGACGAAATACGTTAGCCATTGCTCTGCAATATAAAGAAAATGTCAAATAACAAATTAAGCACATCAACCAATATTCCACAATACAAAAAAAAGGACAAATAACAAATTAAGCAGTCCAATCAGTGCTCCACAATAGAAAAAAATGACAAATAAAAAAATGACAAATTAAGCACACCAGCCGTGCTTTGCAATTCAAAAAAGAAATGATAAAAAATTGTGCAATGAACAATTATTTTAAAAGATTAATACGTACACAATCCAATCCTATATTAAAAGCAACACCCTTCTTGATAAAAATATATATGGAAGCAAAAAATCAAATTTAACCAAAAAAAAAAAAAAAATATGAAGTTTTCTTTAAGCTAATTCAAGAGCTTATTAGGAAGAAAAAAGAAAAAAAAGACTATAACACTGAGTGAATAATTCAAATGAATATTACATAACATACATCTAAACTTAGTTATAAATTGCACATAGATAAAAGGCTTTACAAAACTAAAATTCACATCGATATGAAACTTTGCAAAATCTAGATCGTAGCTAGCATATGTACGCTTTTCACGAAAATAAATATGATCTTCAAACTTGTTCTTTCTTAGAATTCCTAAGAGCCCCGCATCACTTTCCAAAAAGTATTTATTTTAACTTCTATATATCCCCAATGAAGAGCATGAACGACAATCTAGTAATTTATGAAAATAAAAAAGTTAGTTCATTAGTAGAAGAAAATCTATATAAATATCAAAACACTTTTAAATTGAAATTACCTTGTTACATCCCCATCAAAGCAATCTAGTTGTATTTATCTTTTTGAGGTCCATATATTTTTTAACCCAATCCTACAAAAGTCGACATATATAGTAATTTTTTTTAAAAAAATAATAAGTTATAATCAATATAAGCAAATTTGTCAATAAATAAATTGTACATTTTGACAAAAGTGATTTGATCCATAAGTAACACTACAACAAAATTTCAGAATAAACAATGTTTGCAATAGAATCTAGCTCATTGTTGGGAAGGAAGAAGACACATATACGATCAAAAGATGTGCATCTAGATATAGGGCCACATACAATTGCCTATGACTAAACACTGGTGTTATGGCACCTGAGTTTTTCGCCCCGCTCGAGCGTGGTTTTTCCCTGCTCGAGCGTAGATCTTTAGCTCCCAGAAATTTTTGTTGGGAGAAAACAAAGCAAAAAAAAAAAAAAAAAACCAGATTTGAAATATCCGAATCCCTGACACAAAAATAGCGGAAGTAGTTTATTCTCCCTCTTTGTATGAACCTATTAGGGAGTAATTTAATAGAGCACAATATATTCTGAAAATAATCTAAAAGCGATGATCCAACAATCACACAACAAGGTGACAGCAAATTTTTAACATGGAAAACCTTCCCAATGTGGAAAAGAAAAACCATGGGACTGTAGTCCACCAAATATCTCCACTATAAACAAATAATGGGTATACAAGAGTTCTCTCTAGATAGAACTAGAGGCAAACAATCAAGAACAACTTACAAATAAGCTTCCTTGGCAACCAAAGATCAAACTACAAAGTTTAGGAAAAATCTCACCAAAAACAGTACTGTTCATGGGCCAAAAACCAGCAGTAGAAAACTCCAAATCTGATCTCCACCGTCCATAATTTAGAGTCTTGAGTTGTAAACTCGCCTACCAAATTTCAGCTCAATCGGACCACAGATTCTTGTTGATCGGATAGCTGGATCACTGCTGTACAGAATTTCTCCTCTCCTCTCTGTTTTGGTGGCAGCTTCTACGTCTCTTTTTGTGTACAGAAAAAGGGTTTGTAATCCTAAACTTATGGGCTAGATATTTTCAAAAACATAACCTCTCCATGTGGGCTTTGGAATTCACATGGGCTTACTAAATGTTTTGGGCCTTCCTCCACATAGGATGGAAACCCAACCCAACAAATCTCCCCCTTTCCGACTAGGTGGAGTGATTCTCCATCCCGGCAATTGAGCAACATGTCTTAAGCTTCTCCCTTACCAAAGCTTTTGTCAACATATCAGCACCATTATCATCAGTATGAATTTTTCCAAGTTCCAACAACTTATGATTAAGAATTTCTCTTATCCAATGGTACCTCACGTCGATGTGCTTCGACCTCGAATGGAATGTAGAGTTCTTAGCCAAGTGAATAGCACTTTGGTTATCACAAAACAACACATATTGTTGTTTTTTGAAACCAAGCTCCGTCAAGAACTTTTTCATCCATAGCAACTCTTTACAAGCTTCTGTTGCCGTAATAAACTCTGCCTCTGTTGTAGAGAGTGCAACACATCTTTGCAACCTTGCTTGCCAAGAAATAGCTCCACCTGAGAAAGTGATCAAATAACCCGAAGTAGACTGACGGGTATCCACATCTCTTGCCATATCTTCATCAGTGTAGCCAACTAAAATTTGTTGTCCATTTCCAAAACTGAGTGTCAACCTGGAAGTGCCTCTAAGATATCTCATTATCCACTTTACTGCATTCCAATGCTCTCTTCCTGGATTTGAAAGAAATCGGCTAACCACACCAACTGAATGAGCTATATCTGGTCTTGTGCAGACCATTGAATACATTAAGCTTCCCATAGCTGAGGCATATGGAACTCTTTCCATATCTTCCTTCTCTTTATTTGTAGAAGGGCTTTGATTAGTGCTTAACTTAAAATGAGTAGCAAGAGGTGAGCTAACCACTTTAGCATTGTTCATATTGAATCTTTCAAGCACTTTTTCAATGTACTGCTCTTGTGACATGTACAATTTCTTCTCTTTTCTGTTTCGATAGATTCGAATACCAAGAATTTGCTTTGTTGGCCCCAAGCCTTTCATGGCAAAGAACTTGCTTAGTTGCTTCTTCAATTTGTCAATTCTCGAAGGATTCCTGCCAACAATCAACATGTCATCAACATAGAGTAGTAAAATAATAAAATCATCATCAGAGAATTTTTGCACAAATACACAATGGTCAGAAGTAGTTTTCATGTAGCCTTGCTCCTCCATAACTGACACAAACTTCTTATACCACTGCCTGGGTGCCTGCTTCAGACCATAAAGACTTTTCTTTAGCCGACACACATAATCCTCTTTTCCTTTCACCCTGAAACCCTCTGGTTGTTCCATGTAAATCTCTTCCTCCATGTCACCATGAAGGAAGGCAGTTTTCACATCCATTTGCTCAATCTCTAAGTCTAGACTAGCAGCTAAGCCAAGAACCACACGAATAGAAGACATTTTTACAACTGGTGAGAAGATCTCATCAAAATCAATGCCTTTTCTCTGATTGAACCCTTTAACAACTAGTCTAGCTTTGTATCATGGTTGTGAAGTGAGTTCATCATGTTTCACCTTGTACACCCACTTGTTCTTTAAAGCTCTCTTGCCCTTAGGCAGTTTCACCAACTCAAAAGTGTGATTGTCATGCAATGATTGCATCTCATCTTGCATCGCATCAGCCCATTCCAGCTTATGATCATCTTCCATGGCTTCTGCATAACCCCTATCAGTCATTAACACATAGTCATCTGCAGAATACCAAGTGGAAGGATGTCGGTCTCTAGCTAACCTCCTGGTTGGAACATCTGGTGGTATCTCTGGTGTTGCCAACTGCTCAAGAGTCTCATCGCCTGTCTCGACCTGTAAGGGGTCATCAGCATCACCTAGACCTTGTTGGTCATTCTGAACATCATGTTCAACCTATGCAAGCAAATCTGTCAGAGGAACCGGATCCAAGTTATCTAAACCATCACTATGCCAGGACATTGTGTTCTCTGCTTTTTCAATATCTTGTATAGTTTGATCTTCAATAAATACAACATCTCGGCTTCTCACTTGTTTCTTGTCAACTAGATCATATAACCTGTAGCCAAACTCATCTAGGCCATAGCCTAGAAAAATGCACTGTCTGGTCTTCATATCGAGCTTAGACCTCTCATCTTTGGGAATATGAACAAATGCTTTACATCCAAAGACACGCAGGTGATCATAGGAAACATCCTTGCCAATCCAAACTCTGTTTGGTACATCGAACTGTAGAGGAACACATGGTGTGAGATTAAGAACATGTACAACTGTACTCAAAGCCTCACCCCAAAAGGATCTTGGCAACCGTGCCTATGAAAGTAAGCATCTAACTTTTTCAACCAGTGTCCTGTTCATCCTTTCAGCTAAACCATTCAACTGAGGAGTCTTTGGGGGTGTCTTTTGATGTCGAATACCCTGTTGTCTGCA
Source organism: Camellia sinensis (assembly GCF_004153795.1). Classification (NCBI taxonomy): domain Eukaryota; kingdom Viridiplantae; phylum Streptophyta; class Magnoliopsida; order Ericales; family Theaceae; genus Camellia; species Camellia sinensis. Next base: position 121,286 of record NW_021024917.1, on the reverse strand, counting down.
ATAATCATCAAAAGGACCACAATACTCTCCCCCATTATCTGTTCTGATGCACCTGAGCTTCTTCCCAGTCTGTCTCTCAACTAAGGCTTGGAACTGTTTAAAAGTCTCCAACACTTGATCTTTGCTTTTTAAAGTGTAGACCCACAACTTCCTTGAATAATCATCTATGAAGGTCACAAAGTAACGGGAGCCACCAAGTGTTTTTGTCTTCATAGGACCACAAACATCTGAATATACCAAATCAAGTACATTTGGCTTTCTTGAAGGAGGAGAACTCTTGAAGGAAACTCTATTCTGCTTTCCTGCCAAACAGTGAGTACACCTTTTCAAAAGTGCATTCTTCATTCCAGGCAGAAGATTCTTTTTAGCCAATGTTTCCAGGCCTTTCTCACTTATGTGAGCAAGCCTTTTATGCCATAATTCTATTGTAGACTCATCATCCACTGCATTAATAACTTCTTTGGGGAGCCTTACCGACATTACGTACAAAGTAGAATGCTTCTTACCTCGAGCCACAACCATAGCACCCCGAGTGAGCTTCCACTGACCATTATTGAAAGTGTTGCAATACCCTTCATCATCAAGTTTACCTACAGAAATCAAATTCATGCGGATATCAGGAATATGCTTTACATCTCTAAGAACCAACCTCGTGCCATTATTCGTCTCCAAGTGCACGTCTCCAACACCAATAATTTTGGCCAAGCCATCATTACCCATCTTTACTGAACCAAAGTCACCAGGTATGTAGGATGTGAAGAAATCTTTTCGAGATGTAGCATGAATAGAGGCACCACTATCAATCACCCAGTTGGTCTCATGGCATGCTATGTTAATAACATCTTCATCATAAACAATGAGAAAGTCTTCGGAAGTAGCGGTGGCAACTCGATCATTATCCTTTCCATCATGCTCAATCCCTTTCTCCTTGTTCTCTCTCTTCAATTTTCTGCACTGTTTCTTGATGTGCCCTTCCATGCCACAATGATAACACTCAGCATTAGCAAACTTGTTGGACTTGCTTCTACCTCTATCTCTGTTCTTCGGACCTCTGCTCTTGCTTCTCCCCCTCCTTTCTGTAACCAAAACCTCTAACTGTGAAGAAGATCCCTGTGATTTCCTCATCATCTCTTCATTTAAAATGCTGCTCTTAGCCAGATCCATATTGATTACACCATCTGGGGCCGAGTTAGATAATGACATTCTAAATGTCTCCCAAGAGTCCGGCAATGTACCAAGCAAGCACAACCCTTATACCTCATCGTCAAACTCGATACCCATTCCAGCCAGCTGATTAATTACTCTTTGAAAAGTGTTCAAGTGATCTGTCAATGGGGTTCCATCTTGGGATCTCAAGGTCATCAATTGCTTTATTAGAAACATTTTATTATTTCCAGTCTTCCGAGCATACAATTGTTCAAGTTTGTTCCAGAGTGTACGTGTCGGGATGTGTTACTCCACTACATATGATTACAAAACATTAGTCATCCACCCATTGCCTAATTACCCACACACTTGGTCGTTTGTAGTAATAACTGTCCATTTTATCAATTTATTTTCTGGTTTTTTCATTAGTAGAAACCTGGTAGATGAATGTTCACATAAAGAGTTCTTCCATTTTTCCTTCCATGTGTGAAATTTATAACATTCAAAGTAAACCATATCTACTCAAATTTGCTTCCATAATTCAACACAATGCAACAAAATATGAACCAACTCTAATACACACTATGTTAGGAACAAAACAAAAAAGACCAATTCTTGATAAATATCGAATCCGCACAAAAATAACCAAAGTGTTTATTCTCCCTCTTTTGTGTAACTATAGCGACTTAATGAGATAATATATTTCTGAAAAATAATCTGTGAAAATAATGATCCAACAATCACACAACTAAGGCGACTAAGCAATTTTAACGTGGAAAACCTTCATGTGGAAAGCGAAAACCACGGCGCGTAGCCCCCAAACATCTCCCTACTAAACAAATAATGAGGTAACAAGAGTTCTCTTCTAGAATAACTAGAGGCAAACAATCCAAGAACAACTTACAATAATTACTTCCTTGGCAACAAAGATCAAACTACAAAGTTTAAAAAATCTCACCAAAAATGGTACTTTTCACAGCCATAAAAAACCAGCAGTAGCAGACTTCAATTTATCTCCACCGTCCATAGTTTAGATCTTGGTTGATAAACTCAGCCTACCAAATTTCAGGTTCAATCGCGACCACAGATTCTTGTTATCGGATAGCTGATCACTGCTGGACAGAATTTCTCCTCTCCTCGCTTTTTGGTTTGGCGCTTCAGTCTCTTTTGTTTACAGAGTAAGGTTTTAATCCTAAACTATGGCCAGATCTTTTCCAAAAACAATACCTCTCCATGTGGCTTTGAATTCACATGGGCTTACTAAATGTCTGGCCTTCCTTCCCATCATAGATGGAAACACCAACCCAACAATTTTGATTTAGCCAGCATCTGCTTAGCAGAGGACTTGCCGCATCGAGCAGTGAAATGCATGCTCCCAATAGTTTCTCTGTAACTTTGCAAAACTTTCCACTTCGTTCTTCTCCGCTTTGACGGGTGGAATCTGTGCATCGAGAGACCACTAATTTTTCTTACACTCGAGTGAGAACTCGCGCCGACGACCTTCAGGATAGCAGATTTTAATAATACATCCCAGTGTTCTTTTCTACACTTTTCCACTCTCTCTCTCTCTCTAACTCTAACTTTCCTTAAATCCCTAACTACCAAGCCATAAATTTCCATAGATTCCCCCAATCTTAAACTCAAGATTCTACCTAAATCTCCAATTACGTGATAGAGAAGCTAGTTCCTCACTGTCACCCTGTTGTTTCTCAAATAATCAAAGTAACAAGCTTTTCATTCTAGCCCAACTCAAGGTTAGGGTCTTATAACTCTTTATATCTTCAATTTGAGTAGCTTGTGTTTGATTTCTTTACCTATTCATATAGGATTAGATATATATATTACACATATAATGTTATGTTAGCTTGATGATTGTAAATTAAGAATGGTATGTCCAATGTCTGGATTGTGGAAAGAAACACTTTTATGGTGAATATCATTGTTCCATGTACGAATAATTAACTCAATTTCCATAGGAGAGAAAAAACCCCCAATTCACTCAAAACCCCTATTTCAATTTAATTTATTAAAATGAAGTTTGCCTTCCCAATAATTTCCTAAAACCTGAATTGAGTTATTGCCCTTATTTTGAGATGAATTGTAATTGGGATCCCTTCCTTAATGTAAAAACCCCTGAGTGAAATGGTGTTGATGATAAGATTCCTTGAGTATTGAAAGTGAGAGCATGGATTGATTCATGAATTTGATATTACTTAGGATAATAAAGATTTTTATAAATCATTGGCATCCATTCCATATTACCATTTTCCTTTTTTTATTTATTTATTTATTTTAAGATAAACCCGATTGAAATTAGGAGTAGATAAAGTATGTTTATGCCTAAAAATAGCGAGTGCGGTTAGAAGTCCACAAATATTCTCCACTATAAAAAATGAATGGGATATACATCATGTTCAACCTGTGCAGGCAAATCTGTCAGAGGAACCGGATCCAAGTTAACTAGACCATCACTATGCCAGGACATTGTGTTCTCTGCTTTTTCAATATCTTGTATAGTTTGATCTTCAATAAATACAACATCTCGACTTCTCACAAGTTTCTTGTCAACTGGATCATATAACCTGTAGCCAAACTCATCTAGGCCATAGCCTAGAAAAATACACTGTCGGGTCTTCATATCAAGCTTAGACCTCTCATCTTTGGGAATATGAACAAATGCTTTACATCCAAAGACACACAGGTGATCATAGGAAACATCCTTGCCAGTCCAAACTCTGCCTGGTACATCGAACTGAAGATGAACACATGGTGTGAGATTAAGAACATGTACAACTATACTCAAAGCCTCATTCCAAAAGGATCTTGGCAACCGTGCCTGTGAAAGTAAGCATCAAACTCTTTCAACCAGTGTCCTGTTCCTCCTTTCAGCTAAACCATTCAACTGAGGAGTCTTCGGGGTTGTCTTTTGATGTCGAATACCCTATTGTTTGCAATAATCATCAAAAGGACCGCAATACTATCCCCCATTATCTGTTCTGATGCCCCTGAGCTTCTTCCCAGTCTGTCTCTCAACTAAGGCTTGGAACTGTTTAAAAGTCTCCAACACTTGATCTTTGCTTTTTAAATTGTAGACCTACAACTTCCTTGAATAATCATCTATGAAGGTCACAAAGTAACGGGAGCCACCAAGTGTTCTTGTCTTCATAGGACCACAGACATCTGAATATACCAAATCAAGTATATTTGGCTTTCTTGAAGGAGGGGAACTCTTGAAGGAAACTCTACTCTGCTTTCCTGCCAAACAGTGAGTACACATTTTCAAAAATGCATTCTTCATTCCAGACAGAAGATTCTTTTTAGCCAATGTTGCCAGGCCTTTCTCACTCATGTGAGCAAGCCTTTTATGCCACAATTCCACTGTAGACTCATCATCCATTGCATTAATAGCTTCTTTGGGGAGCCTTGCTTATATTACGTACAAAGTAGAATGCTTCTTGCCTCGAGCCACAACCATAGCACCCCTAGTGAGCTTCCACTGACCATTACTGAAAGTGTTGTAATACCCTTCATCATCAAGTTTACCTGCAGAAATCAAATTCATACGGATATCAGGAATATGCTTTACATCTCTAAGAACCAACCTCGTGCCATTATTCGTCTCCAAGTGCACGTCTCCAACACCAATAATTTTGGCCAAGCCATCATTACCCATCTTTACTGAACCAAAGTCACCTGGTATGTAGGATGTGAAGAAATCTTTTCGAGATGTAGCATGAATAGAGGCACCACTATCAAGCACCCAGTTGGTCTCATGGCATGCTATGTTAATAACATCTTCATCATAAACAATGAGAAAGTCTTCGGAAGTAGCGGTGGCAACTTGATCATTATCCTTTCCATCATGCTCAATCCCTTTCTCCTTGTTCTCTCTCTTCAATTTTCTGCACTGTTTCTTGATGTGCCCTTTCATGCCACAATGACAACACTCAGCATTAGCAAACTTGTTGGACTTGCTTCTACCTCTATCTCTGTTCTTCGGACCTCTGCTCTTGCTTCTCCCCCTCCTTTCTGTAACCAAAACCTCTGACTGTGAAGAAGATCCCTGTGATTTCCTCCTCATCTCTTCATTTAAAATACTGCTCTTAGCCCGATCCATATTGATTACACCATCTGGAGCTGGGTTAGATAATGACATTCTAAATGTCTCCTAAGAGTCCGGCAATGTACCAAGCAAGCACAACCCCTATACCTCATCGTCGAACTTGATACCCATTCCAACCAACTGATTAATTACTCCTTGAAAAGTGTTCAAGTGATCTGTCAATGGGGTTCCATCTTGGTATCTCAAGGTCATCAATTGCTTTATTAGAAACATTTTATTGTTTCCAGTCTTCCTAGCATACAATTGTTCAAGTTTGTTCCAGAGTGTACGGGCATGTGTTACTCCACTAATATGATTCAAAACATTATCATCCACCCATTGCCTAATGTACCCACACACTTGTCGATGTAGTAATGTCCATTCTTCATCAGATTTATTTTCTGATTTTTCAGTAGCAAACACTGGTAGATGAAATTGTTTCACATAAAGGAGGTCTTCCATTTTTCCTTTCCATGTGTGATAATTAGAACCATTCAAGGTAACCATTCTACTCAAATTTGCTTCCGTTATTCAACACAAGATGCACAAAAATATGAACCAAGCTCTAATACCACTATGTTAGGAGAAAACAAAACAAAAAAAAAACCAAATTTGAAATATCCGAATCCGGCACAAAAATAACGGAAGTGTTTATTCTCCCTCTTTGTGTGAAGCAAAATATATTCTGAAAATAATCTGAAAACAATGATCCAACAATCACACAATAAGGCAATAGCAATTTTAACATGGAAAACCTTCCCGATGTGGAAAGGAAAAACCACGGGACCGTAGTCCACCAAATATCTCCACTATAAACAAATAATGGGTATACAAGAGTTCTCTCTAGATAGAACTAGAGGCAAACAATCAAGAACAACTTACAAATAAGCTTCCTTGGCAACCAAAGATCAAACTACAAAGTTTAGGAAAAATCTCACCAAAAATGGTACTGTTCACAGGCCAAAAACCAGCAGTAGCAGACTTCAAATTTGATCTCCACCGTCCATAGTTTAGAGTCTTGAGTTGTAAACTCGCCTACCAAATTTCAGGTCAATCGGACCACAGATTCTTGTTGATCGGATAGCTGGATCACTGCTGGACAGAATTTCTCCTCTCCTCTCTTTTTGGTGGCAGCTTCTACGTCTCTTTTTGTGTACAGAGAAAGGGTTTGTAATCCTAAACTTATGGGCCAGATCTTTTCAAAAACATAACCTCTCCATGTGGGCTTTGGAATTCACATGGGCTTACTAAATGTTTTGGGCCTTCCTCCACATAGGATGGAAACCCAACCCAACAATTTTTGATTTAGCAGGCGGTCTGCTTGAGCAGAGGAGTTGCCGCTCGAGCGTGAAATGCATGCTCCCAATAGTTTCTCTGTAACTTTGCAAAACTTCTGCGACTTGTTCTTCTCCGCTTGAGCGGGGGAATCTGTGCTCGAGCAGGACCACTTATTTGTGCCTTACACTCGAGTGGAGGAACTCGCGCTCGAGCGACCTTTCAGGGATAGCAGATTTTAAAATAGCGATTCAGTGTCTTTTTCTAGCCACTTTTCCACTCTCTCTCTCTCTCTAACTCTACTTTTCCTTAAACCCTAACCTACAAGGCCATAAATTTCCATAGATTCCCCCAATCTTAACTCAAGATCTACCTAAGATCTTCCAAGATTAGTTGATAGAGAAGCTAGATCCTCACTGTCACCGGTTGTTTCTCTAAATCAACAAAGTACAAGCGTGTGTTGCCATTCTAGCATCCCAACTCAAGGTAGGGGTGTCTTTAACTCTTTATATCTTCAATTTGAGTAGCTTGTGTGGTGATTTCTTAACCTATTCATATAGGTAGATATATGTATATATACACATATATGTATGTATTGTTTGAGCTTGATGATTGTAAATTAAGAATGGTGATGGTGCAATGTTGGGATTGTTGAAAGATATACACTTGTTATGGGTGAATATCATTGTTCATGACGAATAATTAACTCAATTTCATTAAGGAGAGAAAAACCCCAATTTCACTCAAACCCTAGTTTTCAAATTTAATTTATAAAATGGGGTTTTGCTCAATATATTTCTAAAACTTGAAATTGAGTGTGATTGCTTGATTTTGAGAGTGAATGTGAAGTTGGGGCTTCCTTCTTAATGTAAACCTTGAGTGGGAAATGGTGGGTGCTTGATGATAGATTCTTGAGTTATGAAAGGTGAGGAGATGGATTGTTATGAATTGATATTACATTAGGATAATAAAGCATTGTTTATAAATTCATAGCATCATGTGCATTATACATTTTCTTTTGTTTTATTTATTTATTTATTTTAAGTAAACGATTGAAAGTTGGGAGTAGATAAGTAGTTTATGAGTCCTGATAGCGAGTTGGGTTAGAAGTGAGTTGTGTATTGTATTTGGCACCCGTGCGGGGAGTCATGGTGCCCAATTGCCTTGTCTATGCATATTTCCAGACGAATGTGGGAAAAGGTTTTGTTTTGGGGTGTCCACAAGCCCGCTGTTTATGGAGCCGGCAAATGTGGAAAACGGATGGTTTTGGGTGTCCACGTCCCCGCCGTTTATGGAGCCAGCAAATGTGGAAAGTTGTGATGTTTTGGGTGCCCATCGCCCCGCCGTTTCTGGAGCTGGCAAATGTGGGATTAATTTCCATATACGATAATAGATGCCTATGTATGTTTGATTTTGCACAACTATCTGTAGATGTCATGATAGAGTTATTACAGATGAGAATGTGATAAAAGTTGAGGTATTGTTCAATGTATTTTGCATACTACTACTGGCATACTCAAGCATTGTTTGTAACCTTGTCATGCACACCTATGCACTGCATTGCACGAGCATAAGCTTTTCAAAAGATTTTATAACTAGTTAAATACATCACCTACTGAGCTTACGCTCACCCCAAAAACTAACAATTTTTCAGGGAATGAGGACGAGATACCTCTCAAGCGATGATGTTTATATAGCTAGCACATTTTTGTTGAAGTTTGGTTGGGGGCGTGGTATTGATGACTGTATTTTGTTTTGGAAATTGATGTTTATGACTTAGTGAACGATAGAGCATCGTGTCAAGAGATGTCATTATGAATCTTTTGTATTAACTTCTACCTCTTTTCTTTTGAACTGTTCTCTTTTGTTTTGAATTCCTGTTTAGAGGAGTGTAATTGAATACTTATGTAAGACTCCATTTTTTTGGGGAATAGTTCAAGAGGAAAGAAAGCTATATGTACTTGGTTCTTTGTTCCATTTGTTTGGATTTTGAGTGTTGGCAAATATTAGAGATATGGTTGTATGAGTTGGACTTTTTAGGGCGTGACAGGTGTGTGCAATAAAAAAAAATAATATATATATATATATATATATTTAGGAAGTTTAAAAAATAATATAAATAAGAAAATACGGCATTTAAAAAAAAATTCTATATAATTAAATTGGGCCTACCTTTTGAACCCGGATGACATTAAGGTTACACTCATCACGGATGACAACATTAGCATTTCTTTCTTGAAGAAATTGAACCTACAAATACAAAAAAATTAGAGGTAAAAAAAATTAAAAAATGTATGCATGTAAGAAAATGAGTAAAAAGAGTCGATATTACAGTTCGACGTAGGTCTCCATCCATTTATAAAATATAAGAAAAGAGCATTTTGTTATAAAGAAATTAGATAAAAAATAAAAGAAAATTGACTTAGACTTATAATAAAGGTGTATTTTTTTTTTCAAATAAATTAAAAATAAAACAACTTACGTGACCAAAAATAGTAATGTTGTCCATAATTAGAGGTTGAAAGTCAAGAGTGTCTCAACCTGAAAGTGTTTGCTTATGTCAATTTGAAAAAGATAACTGTAAGAAGGTAGAATGAGGTTTAATAATTGCCATAAAAAAAATTAATCGACACAAAATTAACAACCTCCTAACATATTTTAGTTAACAACCTACTTTAGAGTCTGTAGCATTTTTTGATTTTTGATAAAGACACTAAAAAAATATAAAGAAATATTATTCTTCTTAAACAACTTATAACAATTTTAGTAGCAAATCGGATAATAAAATATAAAAATAAATTTCACAGAGAGGGTTACAATAAAGATGAGAAGAGCAAGTATATAAACAGAATACAAACGGAAGAATACGAGGTATGTAAAGTACAAAATAAAAAGTATGCTCGTGTGTAATGACACGATGTAAATAATATTAAGATAAAAATGTAATTGAATACAAATGTAATTTATTGAAAAACATACCAAAAACTTAAGACATTGAAAAATATAAAGAAATATTGTTTTTAAAACCCACACTCTGCAATTTTGTTGGTACCACACACTCTACAAAGCTCAATTATAGATAACAACCCCTAGGCACGGGTATATATATTTGTTTCATTATTCATTCGTTACCAAATAATACCATCCATTTAAAAATTAAAATTAAAAATAAACAATAAACAATGCACACCAACCAGTGCTTTGCAATACCAAAAAATTATTAAACACCAAATGAAGCACACCAGCCAGTGCTTTGCAATCTAGAAAAATATAATTCAAAATATATATAACAAACAATGCACACCAGCCAATGCTCTACAATACCAAAAAAACTAAATTTAAAATAAATAGTAAACAATGCACACCAGCCAGTGCTAAGCAATCTAAAACAAAAATAAAAATAAAAATTAAATTGACTTCAAGCAAGTGACTCCATCCTATTGTGAAGAAATAACAAATAAAGAAATAACAATGAACAAAGTAGAGATAACAAATATCACATGAAATAGAATGAGCAAAGCAGAGATTAAAATCCCTCAACAATGGTGTATCAATAGAAATTACCATAGAACTTATCCTAGCTTAGCGTCCTCGGTTGATCTCACTCCACTTGTCTACAAAATTGAACTGTTGTAATGGTGTATTAATAGTGGACAACACACACTATCACGCAAGGGTTTCTCTTTTTAATAGACAATGGCATTGTCAAATGAGAAAAAATTAACAACAAAAATGAGTAAGCTTAACAAATGTATCAATCGGAAAGCCAATCAACATGGGTCCATTACTGCTACGGGTCTTCTCAATTACAACAACTAATGCTTTCCCTTCAGGAAAACCAACTAAAATTTGAGTGTGAGAGTTTCAAATTCAATTTTGAAGATCTCAACTTCTAACTATTCTCCAAGATTAAGAAATAGGAAAAAGAAAAAAAAATAAAAAATAAAAATAAAGGTAGCCCTTTACATAAAAACATGAGGGAAAAAAAGAAAAAAGAAAAAAAAAAGGAAAGATATCTTGTAATCACAAGAACAAAAGAATATCTTGTAATCCATACATACCTGTAGACACCCCATTTTTGATCGTCCTCAAGACTTGGACGTTATCATTTGAACACTCAGTGATCATCCATGTTCGTGTTCGTCTTGAGTTCTCGGAGGTCTCGGCCACGCGCCTTGCCTCACGACCTCTCGACTTGCCTGTTTTGTGTTTGGTTTTGCACCAAACACTTGTGTTTTGCTTTTGAGGAGTAGGGAATGGCTTGTTGGCCATCCCCACATCTCACCGGCCATGGTTTGAGGCCACCGGCCATTGTTTTGTTGCCATCGGCCAAATGTTTGGTCGGTCGACACTCTGTTTGGTCGGTCGACCATTTATTTGGTTAATTTGGCATTTTTGGCTGGCCGACCACTGTGCATCTACTTTTGGCAGATATTTTGTGCCAGCTGTGCTAGCTGGCACCCACTTTCCACCCCTTTCATACACGTGTATGGAGGGATTTCACTCTTGCTTAGCTTGTTTTGTGAGCTTTGCAAGAGTGATCCTCTATAAAGGGAGGTCTTCTCCTCCTTCCTTAAGGGTTAGGAGGTTGAGTTCCAGAGCTCTGGATTAGGGTTAGCATAGTTGTATCTATTCTATCTCTATATCTCCCTCTCTTCCATATCGTGTGTGTATTAAGGTGTTTTGTTCATAGTTTTGCACACAAACACCTAGAGTTACACTTTCCTTTGGCTACTGAGGTACTAAGGAGTGATTTTCAAAGTTCTTGAGTTGATTTAAGCTTGGAGAAGGGGCTGGAGTGGTCCTTGTGAAGAAGGTCTTCAAGGGTAAGAACTTTATCCCTTTATTCCCCATTTTTGCATAGGCTTTTAGCCATCCTTGCATCTGTTTTTAAGCTTAACTTATAACATATAAAAGTTCTGATTTTAAGTGCTTAAAATAGTTGTTTAAGGTTGTTTTGGTGTTTGGGGTTGTTTGACGCCTCTTAGGCCTTGTTTGGCCCCTTTTTTTGTGCATTTTTGGTGAGCTCCGGGACCACCTTGTCTTGGCCTCCTCACCATTGAAATCCAGAGGGATTTTAGTGGTAGGGATGATGCTTTAAGGTCCTAAGAAGGAAAGGGTTGTCATTTTAGCCTCATGTGTGAGCACCATTGTTGAGTTCATGTTGACCATGTCATAGCTAGTATTTGTGCTTATTTTGCCATGATATAGCACTGTTTTAAGTTGGTTTAGACACACCATGCTTGCTTTGCATACTTGTCTTGTAATGCCATGAATTGTGTTAACATGCTTTGTGCTTTGAGCCTTGTTTCTAGCATGTTTTTGGCCCAGCTTTGTGAAGCTTTTATGCATGTCTTAGTATGCTTAAGGTCTGTTTGGAGTTGTTTTGGCCATCCATGACATGCTTTACATGGTCACCTTGCATTTTGCTTGTTAGCCTTGGGTGTGTGAGTGTTGAGCATGCATTACATGGCTTGTTTTAGTGGTTTGGCACCATTTATAACATCATTTCAGTCCTTGTGGTATGCTTGTATGCTTGCATTTGATGCTCCTTTAATGCTTCAAGAGGTTGGTATCTTATGCTCCATCTTTGAACCCTTTTGCATACTTTTAGACTTAGGCCATTTAGATGCCATCTAGGTGTGCCTTTGACCTTGTTTTGATCTGCTTTGGGGTGGTTTTGAGTCCCCATGACCCTTTGGGACTTGCTTCATATAGCTATGGTTTAAGCCGCTTGGCTTACCTTGAGTTTTGAACATAGTTGCATGCCTTGCTTGCATTGATAGGTTGATTTGGCATCATTTCTCATGTATTTTCAGAGCTTGCTATGCTTGCCATTAGTCCATGTTTATCCTCTCTTAAGTGTGCTTAAAAGTTGCTTCTTTATGCTTAAGAGTTGGGCCATGTGTGCATGCATGTTTGTATGTGTTTTGGCCTTCACTTCCTTAGCATTTGGCCACTGTTTTGGACCAAGTAGAGAGCTGTCCATCTTAGTGAAAGTCCCTCCTTTGCATGTTGTTGCATGCTCGCCTTGCGTGTTGTTGCATACTTGGCCTATCGCATGTGTTACATGCTTGAATCACATTGCATTTAGCATGTTTTCTTCCTTTTGTCTTGGTTGCTTAACATGTTACGTGTCTTGCATGTTTGCATGTTCGCATTGCATATTGCATGCTTGTTAGCTTGCACATGTTGTTACATGCCCTGCATGTTTGTTTGTTTAGGTTGTGTGCTTAGTACACATTACTTGCTTTCATGCTCATGATTGCATACTCAGCTCACATGTCTAGGTTGCATTGCATTGAGCATGCATGCCTTGTCTCTTGATCAAGTGATAGAGGTTGGGCCTTATGTGTTTATTTGGTTTGCATTTCATTTGACATCAAAATGCATAACTTGGCCACTTTGGCCATCACACATTTAAATGCGCGATTGGTGGCCCGAGCGTCGAGGACCATCCTCCTTTGAGTCATGAACATGATAAGGAGGGTGTTTGTGCAAACATTTGCTTGAAATGCATTGCCATGCCATGTTTGCCCTCTGCTGCTGTCAAAACAGGATTCTGCAGATAAATATGGCCGGTCGACTGCATAAAGTGCCGATCGACCAATGATGGATGGCCAAGAGCTGAATATTTGGTCGATGACCCTTCTACCATGGTCGGTGATGTTTCCCCTTGGTCGGTGATGCTCCACAGTGTTCAGAGAGTGTTCCTTGGGACTTGTCCAATTTTCAGAAGAGCAGAGCAGGGTAAACAGAGGCAGCTTGTGCATGGTCACGGATTTTCGAGCAAACCCGAACACGCGTGCATTGGATGCTCTTCCCGAGGCTGTTTTATTGCTTTCTTAGCTTAGTTAATTTGCTTAACTAGTTAAGTGGTCTATAATAATTAATTAGCTTGTAGGTTAATTAATTTGTATTATTCTTTTGGTCCCACCGAGCGAGGGCGAATGTGTAATAAGTGTGGGTGTGTGTGTGCATGTCTTCCAATCCCCATTTCTTTCTCCCTTTTACTTACCTGCTTTTGATGGTTAGTACTAGGGCATATTTAATTTAGCATACCCTATGCTATGCATGCGTGCATTCATTCATCAGTATTGCATGCACCAGACACGGCGCATCATGCTAACTGCATAGTATTTCTAATATAACTTGAATACATGTTATTTGTTGCATTTCACATGCCATCCTAGGATTAGCCGAGTCTATTCTAGATTGCATTTTGCCTGTGATGCATTAGCCATTTAACATGGACTTGGATCATACGTTTGATTGCTAACATGTTCTTTGTTTTGGCTCGGAGTACGCTGTAAGTATTTATGCTTTAGCATCTCGCATGAGTGTGAATGTTAACATGACAACATGCTTACCATGTGGCTATGTGCTTATGTGATATTACTGCCTGAATGCTTGTGGGAGAAGGTTGGATTGCTTGAGTTGGAACAACTCGTTGAAATCCGTATTTTAGCCTACTTGCGAGTAGTAAATTTCAAACCATTTTCCGAACAAACGGAGATTCAATGCTTTGTTCCAAATTAGGCGATCTAGTCTATACTTTTGTGTTGTGCGCATCACTTAGTAAGATTAGCTAATTAATCGGAATAAGAACATATAACGTTTTCAAAACTAGATATCATGGTTAGTAGAGGCCGATCTTCGGATCGGGCAAGCGGGGGTGCTCATAGCTGACCTTCCCCAATCGTACCCAAGTTCCCGAGCTGAGGCAACTTTGGTGATGACGGACACGTGGCCTTAGGCAAATGAGTCAAGATTTCCTAAATTCCCCCATAAAAAATATTTAGGTGGCGACTCTGTATCTGGCAAAGCAGTCCATGTTTGGCACTTCTTTCTAAAAATCTATTTTCTCAAAATGATTTGCCGGATTTGGACTCTTTGGTGATTTATCAATCTCACATTGCACATTGTCAGATCAGATTAAGAACCGTGACAATTTGAGTCTGAACTGTAGTAAACCCACAAATGAACAGAACGGCGGGGATTCATCCCTCCCGGGACGTTCGGGGACGTCTACCGTTTCTGGCGACTCTGCTGGGGAGTTTAGAGAGCTTGACTCGAACTCGTGATATCTTGTTTTAACTACACTTATGTGTTTTTTTACATTGCATGTGCATTGGTGCACCTAGGACACCGTGTTTTCCATCTGCCATTCCTGAGCAGTTAGCCTGAGGCTGCGTGCCATAAGGTTGACCGGTTATGGGCTCTGCAAGTATGGGAAGACAAACCCCAATTTTACCGGGGCACCCTTTTGACCATTCGACCTAGTGCATATTCGGAATCCATAGTGACCATTCCAAGCTAAGACAGGTTGCTACCCGATTATAGGTTGTTTGAAACCGCTGCCTGAGTAGTGAAACCCTAGTTCCTGACAAAATAGTACAGTGAAACCCTACCCCAACATAGGGGTGTTTTGGTTCTTATTTACTTGCTATGTGTTTTTAGAGTGTATCTCTACAGGAACGCACATATCAGTTTACAAGTTTAGTACCAGGCCTGAGGGCATCAGTATCAGTGTTTTGGGGAATCGGTTATATCTGCGAGTATCAGATTCAGTTTTTTGGGACAGTGATTTTGGAGAACAGTGATCAGTAGTAGAGTACAGTTATTCAGCTATGCCTGTGTCTGTTCCGTTTGGGCTGAAATGTTGCTTGTTTTCCCTTTCAAGGTTTAGAGATTTGGGTTCAGAGATTTGGTGTTCTCTTTTGCTGAGGCAAGGTAGACGTCTGATCCGTCAATCACCGGTTGCATAATCTCCGTTCAAGTTCAGCGGACTTATGATGACCCAAAGTTTAGAAGAAATCGTGGTTATGGCAGCTGCATTAGACCAAGGAACCATCTTGCGGGATGAGGCCAATGTTGAAGTACCACATCTGCCTAGGTCGCCTGCCGCGCACCCGATCTGGGAGCCCTAGTTGTTTCAAGCTCGTGAGCCCACCACGTTTGAATTGATGGGAATGATTGGTGACCTTCAGAGGTCTGTGGCTGATCTCGCTTACGGAATGTCGGCTCCGCCACCAAATACACCATATGCCGGGAATTTTGTACCGCAGGAGCCCCCGCTATTGGTGCGAATTGTGATCGAGCTTAGCCAACCCAAGGCTGTCTCAAGCTATGATCGTGACATGCCAATAACAACCGGGTTTCGCTCTGATATAGCAACCCAAACCCTCGATCAGGCTGAGGCTAGAGGTAAGAACAAAGTGGGAACAGATGCTGATCCCGTTGAACAACTGCTGTGGGCAGTCGAGGCTTTGAAAGCTGGGGGGATGAATAAGTAACAAGTACTCGCAGTCATGGCTAAGACTGTGGATGATGTTTTCCCCACTCCAACCGAAGGCAGTTCAAGCCAGGCGGAAAATTGGGATAGGCCCCGTCATGCCAGAACAGTCCTTCTGCTCCCAACCCTGCATCGGGAAAAGATCAGAAAGCCAAGGCAGTGCCTGCCGACCCTTTTGCTAGTGCGTCTAGCAACAACCCTCAGACTTTGAAGTATCTGCCTCGAGGGCGCAGAGTCTTTCATGCCCTCTATATGCCTTTGTCTAGGGCATTTCAAATTTTGGCTAAAAAAGGGCATCTTAAACCCCTCGAGCCTCGACCTCTCCCGAAGAATCTTCCTCTCACACATGATGCTGCCTTGTACTGCGCGTACCACCAGCAAACCGGTCACAGCACCGACAGTTGTTTCTGCCTTCGCCACGAAGTGCAGGATTTGATCGACAATGAGGTCATCCTCCCACCCACCTCAGCAAAGTCTGTCACAGCTGAATTGTTGGATTTCGAGGATACTGCAAGTATGTGATCAGGGGTTGGACCACCTGTGGGCAGTGCTCGGTGTATTTCAGATGTGGCGTTTGGCACGCACTGTTGGGAGCATTTGCGAATGCAGTTTTGTAACTTCTGGCTTAGGTGTCGAGTCAGTTCTTTGTTTTTGTTTTGAGTCTATCTCTTTATCCTGAGTCAGTCTTTTTGCTTAAGAGTCTGTCTTGTTGTGTCGAGTCAGTCCCATTATATAGAATGTCAGGTGATTCCGGGGTTGTTGCCTCGAACACCGTTTTGTTTTGTAATTATCCTTTTGCTTTCTTTTGAGTCTGTCTCTGCTGTGGAGCCAGTTGCAACCAGGAAATCTGAATGAAACAGCTGCGACTATCATGTTTTCCGTGCCTATTGCTACTTTGAGCTAGTTGTGCCAAAAAATTTGAATGAAACGGCGAAGCATCTCACTTACTCTTCTGCACCTCGAATTCATTGCATTGACCTAAGTTTTTCAAAACTTTCTTAACACTGTGGTGATGAAAACGAAGAGGAAGGAATTTCTCGGGATTTGCAAAACTTTGATCAAATTGAGAGAAAGAGAGGCATGCTAAGCCCTTAATGATTGAAATCATATTTGTTAATGTGAGTACTGAGAAGGACCCTGGCTTGATCCAGATTGGTTCCGCACTATCTTCAACGCGAACGATTTGTCGCTTTCTTAAAATTTTTTAAAAAACAAAATGTTTTGCGCAGTCCTACGAAGACCTATGTGGAATCGCTCTTGAGATTGTGTAGCTTAGGATCGCTCTCAACCTCAAGACTTGAGCCCTTGTTTTCAAACCTTGGACCTTAGTTCAAATTGTTCAACGGTCAACTACAACATGAGGCCTGCATGCAAATTTGAAGTAGCCCTCGAACAAGAGGCCAAGAAAGTCAGATCAAGAAGATCAGACCTCATCAGAAGAAGCTTGCGAAGGTAGAACCGAAGCACCCCTCGAACTTGGGACAAAAATGTCCGATATGCTCGAAGAGTCGAAGATGGATCCTTCTACAAGTCAATACAACAGCCACCCTCCCGGATACGGATGGCTTCGAGATCCTAAAAGCATTTGGCATGGACTTGTTACACTTTTACCCTTTGAGAGCCTCGTTGGGCCGAAAACCCAGAAGGGCGACCCAGGCAAAAGTTAGAGCAAGAAAAAGAAAAGAAAAGAATACAAAAAGAGAAAAAATGCAAAAAAAAGAGAATGAAAAGATTTGAAAAAGAAAAGACAAAGAATGAATAAAAAAAAAAGAAGAAGAAGGAATTGAAAAGAAAAGAAGAATAAAGCTCGCAAGGTTGAAAACCCGCAAAGGGCGGCCTTGGCAAAAGTTAGAGCCTACAAAGTGAGGGTTAATACACGAGTGTACCTTAACCAGAACTACGTAAGGCTTGATTCCCATGTTTGGGATACATAGGCAACTTCATCCTGAAGTCTAGCCCTATGCACTTTCAAAGTGACTGTGTCCATATATTGGTTTTGACCATCTTCGTCTTCTCTGTATCCGAGAGTTCGGTTGCAATCATCACTAATGAGGACTGACTACAGTATGTTGCGGCGTTATCCAGACAAGGGGCAACTTTCCGTTGGCATGAGTCACCATCCAAACCAGGGGCAACTTTCCGTTGCCGTGCTGTGCCCTTTGGAACAAGGGGCAATTTTCCATTGCCTCCGATCCAAGGTTGTGCATCTCAAGAGTAAGTTCCGTGCTCATTGAGCAGTGACCGTTTGCAAAAATAGTTTTTGAGATTTTTTTTTACTGAGGTTGACCATTTTCTCAAAAATTATTCCATCTTTTCCAAAACTGGATCATTTTCTTGGACCCAAAAAAGGAAAATTTTCAGTGCTCATAGCCTGACTTGAATGATTTTAAATCAGAAAATCGAACAAGTATGTTAATCTAAATCTCATTTTGGTTAAAATTGTTTTAGTAGAAAACCAAAAGAAAAAATGGTCAAAATGATGAACTAGAGGCATAGTTGAGTCAAGCTTCCTGTCTTTTTCCCATTGCCAGCATACTTGCCAGAAAAAGCACAACTGGAGCTGTCTGTAAAGGGTTGAAAGCTCTCTCACCCTCTGAGCAACGAGGTATCAAGACAAGTGCCAAGCACGAGTCGGAATGGATTAAGATACTTCATTCCCTCATCCGAAGCATCGACTAGAGGTCGCCGGAAGAAGTAGCTGCGAGCTAATAGTGTTGGGCATGAACCCATAACCTCTTGTTCATTCACCGACCATATCTGGGGAGGGATGAAAAAAATAAGAGAGTAAAGAATAGAGAGATGTGTGCTGAGAAAAAAAGTGAGCAAAAGGGTTTTGAGGGAAAAACCGAGCCTGAGGGCCGAGTGATGCAAGAATCACAAATGGAAAGAGGGTGGGAAATAATACCTGGAGAAACTGTCTCCTCGTGATCTGAGAAGTCTCTCGTTTTTATAGTGCGTCTGTGTGTCGTGTCTTTTGTTTTATTTACCTTAACTCTTGTTTTGGGTCTGTTCCGAGCGTGTCTTGTTGTGTTTAAGTTGTATACCTTTGGTTGAGTCGTAGTATGCTGTGTTCAGTCGTAGGCTCAATACCCGGTTGAAAACCCTCTCCTCAAATCATTTGTGCTCAGAGTGCTGTGCCATTCTCCACATTTGTGCAAAGTAAGATTGGTTCTTTCAACAACCGTGGGGTCTAACCCAGGACATGTCAAAACAGTAGAACCAGGACCTATCTGAAGCTTTTGGGTTCCGGATTGCGAAGCGAGAATTTTTGGAGCATCTGAGTCTGTTTCAACTTCTACTGATTTCAGAATGAACCGTGTATCCAGAATGGGTAATATGCTGTTGTGGGCTATGAGTTCAGAATGAGCAGTTTTCAGAATGGGCTGTGTGTTCAGAATAAGCAGTGCATTGTATGAACTGTGTGTATAGGCTGTATGCAGAGTAAACCAGGCACTGTGTTATGGGCTGTGTGTTCAGAATGAGCAGTAGGTTGTATGAGTTGTTTTGTCATTAGCTGGTTCACTACCTGGTTATTACAATACAAGTGTTTGATTTTCAGACAAAAGATCAATCTCATTTACGTTGAGGTGTAATATGATGCAATGCGATGCGATGTATGAAATACACAAATGTAAGACCTTTTCAGACAAAAATTTTGTTTCATTTCATCATCTTTTCAAGTACAAAGTTTCGAAGAAAATAAAACCTGCCTGCGGCAGTACAAGGTACTCAAGCTACCAGGAAAAAAAAAAAAAAAAAAAGAAAAACAAAAAGAAGAAAAGCAACAAAAGTCTAGATCAATGTCAAGTGGTCTCAGGCTTGAGAGTCTGTCCTCGTCCTCTTCCTAGACGAAGGTCCAGGAGCATCATCGTCAGCACCATCATCTGAGCCCAAGTCCGAGTCGTCTACAGTCTCCTCCTCAGATGACTCTACCTCTGCCTCTGCCTTGGACTCATCATCATCGGGAACTGGTGCTCGAGAGCTACTCCCAACATGAGTGCGCCCCACTTTGGTGCGGGGGAATACTGTGCCACCTCGCCCTCCTCCTCGAGCAGGAACAGAAGGCCCAGCCGGAGCACCTCCTGTAGTAGGAATCTGGAATGGAGGCTGAAAAGCACAAATGGCAAACACATCAGTATGCTACGCAAAAGCAGTATGAATACTGTGAGCAGTGTATCAGTACAGAATGCAGTGTATGAGTATAGTGTATGAATACAGAATGTGGAGACTAAGTGCAGTGTATGAATGCCATGAGGGCCGTGTATTAAGTGCTGTGTTGACAAGTGTGATACATCAGATTGTGTAAAGTTTGAGTCGGTGGTCAGAAAGACTTACCGAGATACTGTAAAGGGCCAGCAGGTCTAAGCTCCGCTGGAGCATCCTTATCATGGAGGCATTCAACTCCAGGGACTGGCGAGTGTACTCGGAGGAAGCTTGCAAAAGTGTTAGAAGTATCAGTATTCTGCGGAATATCAAGAGAAATGAAATGAAATGAAATGACTGTACAAAATGCAGTAGTACATACCGGAGGCAAGTCGTAGAAACCGACCAGCTCGTGATCAGCCGGAGGGGGAGTGATGGGGATCTGATAAGTCTCCCCACTCTGCCCTCTATATGTCATCATCGTGGGCAACGCCGGCCATCCAGCTCCTCGCCCTCTCTGAGGCCCACTCCTGCCATGGACCTGAGCCATCCTAGGTGCTCCTGCTCCTGCCCCTGCTCCCGCTCCTGCTCTAGCCGCAGGCGCCGCAGGCCTCTCTCTCTCAGCTCAACGGCCACTGCTCAGAGGCCGCATGATATAGGTCTGGACGTACTCTGCATAGTCGCCCTCGCCTCTAAAGCCCTCCACCTCTCATCCGATCGTGTAATCGGCCATCTAATGTGGGGGGTATCTCTCTGTCTGCCTCATGTTGATAGGAGGTGGACCCGGGGCTATCTGCTCCAGTAAACCTAAGGTCTGGTGCAGGAAGCGCTCGCCCAGGTACCAAGCCTGACAGACCGGGCCCTCCAGCAGAATCCTGAATCGGGCAGTCTCTTCAGCACCAGCATACCGCTCCCGAACTGCGGCTGACAATGGAGCCTAAGACTGCCAGAGTGTACAGTATGTGTAGTATACAGTCAGTGTAAAGCAGATTGCATGTTTGCAGTATGTGCGGTGTATAATCAGTTGGCATCAGATTGTGCAGTATGTGAAGTATTGTGCAGTATACAGTCAGTGTAAAGCAGATTATATGTGTGTCATATGTGCAGTATACAGTCAGCATGAGGCAGACTGCAGTGTGTGCAGTGTACAGAGTACAGATAATGTAGAGCAGAAATGTAAAACAGAGAAAGAGGATGTACCTCCCAAGCTCGCCAGTAGCCTCCGAGCAATTGTTTGCTGAGGCGAGAGGATGAACTCATGTAGCCGTACAGTGTGGCCAAGCCTGCACTACCCCAGTCATAGCGGCGAATCTGCGTGACGTCCACTAAAGCGCTCAGCAGACAGAGGGGCACAGTGTTCGGCCGGCGGGCGAAGAGGGTCGTCCCCAGCAAGAACATAAGGAAGCCGCGTGCATACTGCTCCGCCTCCTCCTGAGCCATCGGCGCCTCCTCAGCTAAGGCTGGCTGAATCCTGAAGTGGTCCTCGAACCACGAATATCTGACAAATCCTGGACGGGCAAGAGGCGGTAGGTCGCCAAGTAAGTACATCTGAGCGGCCTCCCACTCGTCCATGTCTGTATCAAAGGGGATCGGATCACCCCTTACCCCGATGCCGGTGAGCATCGAGAAGTCAAAGGGAGTCATCGTCATGTCTCCTATGGCAAAAAATTGGAAGGAATCGGTAGTGTCCCACCACCTCTCCACCAGAGCGGCAAGAAGAGGCCTGCTCGCAGTAAGGCGCGGCAGTCCCCTGCAGAAAGTGCCAAAGCCAGCCTGATCAACAATGTGGCGGACCGCGTCCGGTAGCTCCATATACCATCCTTTGGCGGCAACATTCCCATACCCCCGGAAGGCATAGGAATCCGCCTGTATTCAAAAGCAAACAGTTGCGAAGCAATATTAAATGTACAGTTTTGAAGAACAGTCAAAATTGATGCAAATACAACGTGTGTGCACGTTTTCAAATTCAAACAGATATTGAGTGCCGGTGTGCTCGAAGTGAACTACAGCATATGATGTGTCAGTGTGTCTGATTGGTTCAGTGAAAACACAGTGTGCGTGCACGTTTCAGGTTCAAACAGATATCGGGTATCAGTGTGCTTACAGATGAATTATAGTGTGTAATATATCGGTGTATTCGGGCTAAGCAGTTAAAGAACAGGATCAACTATTGCAGTTATGTTCTACATTGTGAAAAATAAAACAGAGGGAAAGCTGTACCTCAGAAGCACCGTAAGACAGATGTGACTCTGGCTCACGCAGAAGAAGCTCTTGTGGCACGCCCCTATCAAAAGTCCTGAACTAGCAAAGACCATCAGGAGGTAGCACGTGAATCGCCGGCCTGTAGGTCGTCGGGTTGAACGGTCGGATGTGAAGAGGCAAGAGCTCGGCCTCTGGGTCCACATACATCTCTGGAGGAGTCCTGCCTCGTGGAATATCATTCGCCATGCCGAGAATGGTGTGAAAATGGCCGGAAGAGTGAAAACCGGGCAAGAATGCAAAAAGTCAACTGAAAAGTCAACCTCAGGAGGGTGAAAAATGGCCGGAAAGGTCGGGGTGCGGAAAAGGCACAGAGATCAAGGAAAACTCGAGGAAAACAAACTTCGAGTGGTGGAAATCGAGAAAAAGACACCGAAACAAAGATTTGTTCGGTTCAAAATGTTCGAAACGATGAGGGTTTCGCGAATCGAACGTCGAAACGAGCCCGAAAACCGAGAAAAATGGGGAAATGAAGGTTGGGAAATAACCTAGAGAGAGGGAAGGATTTTTCGAGCAAGAGGAAGTGAGAAATATAGGGCTAGAAGCCCTATATTTGAAGACCCGTGCCAAATTGACCAAAC
This sequence comes from Camellia sinensis, assembly GCF_004153795.1. Classification (NCBI taxonomy): domain Eukaryota; kingdom Viridiplantae; phylum Streptophyta; class Magnoliopsida; order Ericales; family Theaceae; genus Camellia; species Camellia sinensis. Next base: position 98,485 of record NW_021024917.1, on the reverse strand, counting down.
TGCCCCGATTCAGGCATATTTGGCTGGTTGGCCACATTGTTGGCCGGTCGGCCAAATATTTGGCCGATGGCCTTGTTTTGTGGCTGGTGTATGACCGGTGACCTCCCCCAATGGCTGGTGAACCTTCTACACCTTTGTTTGGGTCTTTGATGTGGTTTGGGGCCTCCATTGCTCAACACAGTGCAAGAAAATACATTTCCGAAGCTTAACCGGTGTCTATGCCGTGTCTTCTGTGCGTAGCACTTGAATACGTGCGAAGTGTATCCTTTTCGTATACTTTGATATCTTACGAGATTCAGTAACTGCTTTGAATGAGTCACATTACAATGTTTTACCTTGTTAACGGTTAGCATACATAGGTTGCATCGTTATGCATGCATACACGCGTTGTAACGTGCACGACTTGCATTGTTATGCACCTCCCTTCGGTCTAGGAGACCTTAAAACCTGTCGGTCTAGGAGACCTTAAATCCTCTAAAGGTGCACGTCCTTTGGTGTTTGTCGTGTCCGAACGACTTTTGGTAGGTTTCATCTTAGGCCGCATCGTCATGCGCACCTTACATGCATTGTCATGCATGGTCCTTATCACGCATCATCATGCGTACCTCACATGAATTTGTCATGCATTTCAAAGAGAACATGTGTTGTCGCGCATTTGAGTCCCCTTGCATCATCATGCACATTCCAGTTGCATTGTCATGCATTTTCTCTATCATGCATTGTCATGCTTATCTTACTTGCATTGTTATGCATTTTAATTTCAGTCTAGGAGACCTTAAATCCTCTAAAGGTGCAAGTCCTTTGGTGTTTGTCGTGCCCGAACGACTCTTGGCGGGTTTTATCGTAGGTTGCATTGTCATGCATCCCTCACTCGCATTGTTATGCATTACTTATGTGCATTGTCATGCATTTCAAAAGACATGCGTTGTTGCGCGTTCAATTCCATCTGCATTATCATGCATATTTAGAAAAAAAAACAACAAAACAAAAAAACAAACGTGCATATGTCATGCATTACACTGTAAATAGTGCATATGTCATGCATACATTGTAAATAGTACATATGTCATGCATTACACTATATATAGTGCACATGTCATGCATCTCATTGTAAATATTACATTCCATTGCATATTGTATATATTACATTGTAGCTTGCATGCATTTATTGCATCACCTCCATTTACTGCTTGCGCCTTTCCATGTTGAGCCTGGTCTGGTATGTGCCCGTACTCTTCGCGTTGACACACGGTTATGATATTATGTGTACGCACCTAGTGTTGTGGGTGACGGCACCATTTTCGTGTTAAACGTGGTCTGTATGTGTCCATGCCTTTCCTAGGCAAGATACGGTTCGGCCGCAGGCCTTATCTCATTGTAAATATTACATTCCATTGCATATTGTATTTATTGCATTGTAGCTTGCATACATTTATTGCATCACCTCCATTTACGGCTTGTGCCTTTCCATGTTGAGCTTGGTCTGGTATGTGCCCGTACTCTTCGCGTTGACGCACAGTTATGATATTATGTGTACGCACCTAGTGTTGTGGGTGACGGCATCGTTTTCGTGTTAAACGTGGTCTGTATGTGTCCATGCCTTTCCTAGGCAGAATACGATTAGGCCGCAGGCCTTATCTCATTGTAAATATTACATTCTATTGCATATTGTATATATTGCATTGTAGTTTACATGCATTTATTGCATTACCTCCATTTACGGCTTGCGCCTTTCCATGTTGAGCCTGGTTTGGTATGTGCCTATACTCTTCGCGTTGACGCACGGTTATGATATTATGTGTACGCACCTAGTGTTGTGGGTGATGGCACCGTTCCGTGTTAAACGTGGTTTGTATGTGCCCATGCCTTTCCTAGGCAAGATACAGTTTGGCCGCAGGCCTTATCCACTGCATCCATTGCATTTTAGCTAGTAAATATTGCATTGTACATAGCTTGCATTGTCATGCATCTTTCCTTACATGCATTGTAGTGCATTCTTCCTTACTTTGCATTGTCATGCATTTCCCTACTGCATCATTTAGTATGTAGGTTTCATTGTAAATAGTGCATTGTCATGCATTCATTGTATTGCATTGTAGTTGCATGCATTCACTGCATCACCCCCATCTACGGATTGCGCCTTTCCATGATGAACTTGGTCTGGTATGTGCCCATACTTTTCGCGTTGAAGTACAGTTATGATATTATGTGTACGCACCTAGTGCTGAGGGTGACGGCACCGTTTCTGTGTTAAACGTAGTTTGTTTGTGTCCATGCCTTTCCTAGGCAAGATATGTTTTGGTCGCGCGTCATATCCATTTCATTCATTGCATTGTAGTGTAGTGTTTTGCATCCAGCATTTAGGATAACGATCTCTACTGAGCAGAGCATTCCCCACTTATATCATCCCACCCAATTACTTGTATCTTGTGTTCCGTCTATACACTCATAGTTCTGCATGTGTACGCGCCTATTCCACTGCTGGTATTGTGGTTTGAGGGTGTCGGCACCTTTTCTATGGTAGACATTGTTATGCATGTTGCTAACGATATCGTACCTGTTAAGTTTTCTTTCTCTTTCAGGCACGATATTGTATGTACGGTTCATTTGAAGCTGGTGCAACCAGACGAGCCGCACAGGTATTGTATTCTCCGTGTGAGACGTATCGAGAATTGAATAATTCTCTTACATCCTTTCTGCATTGTAATGTAGCTTGGTTCTTGCTTAAAACTGTTGCATGTTATGCTTCGTTACAGCTTTCTTTGCATGATCATGAGTTATGCACGGCTTCTTGCATTGTCAGTTGCATTTTGCCCCCGTCTTCGGGCGCATATCTTTATTGTCTTGCATGTTTGTCTAAGTTTTCGGCCTTGTCAAAAAAGGGTCGTCTCTGGGTTTTGACACTCACTCCCGTCATTGTTATGACTTTCGAGTTCTGTCAAAGAGGGGCAACTGTAGACACCCCATTTTTGACCGTCCTCAAGACTTGGACATCACTGTTTGAACACTCGGTGATCATCCATGTTCGTGTTTGTCTTGAGTTCTCGAAGGTCTCGGCCACGCGCCTTGCCTCAAGACCTCTCAACTTGCCTATTTTGTGTCTGGTTTTGCACCAAACACTTGTGTTTTGCGTTTGAGGAGCAGGGACTGGCTTGTTGGCCATCCCCACATCTCACTGGCCATGGCTTGAGGCCACCAGCCATTGTTTTGTTGCCATCGGCCAAATGTTTGGTCGGTTGGCACTCTGTTTGGTCGGTCGACCATTTATTTGGTCAATTTGGCATTTTTGGCTGGCCGACCACTGTGCATCTGCTTTTGGCAGATATTTTGTGCCAGCTGTGCTAGCTGGCACCCACTTTGCACCCCCTCCATACACGTGTATGGAGCTCCATACACGTGTATGGAGGGATTTCACTCTTGCTTAGCTTTTTTTTGTAAGCTTTGCAAGAGTGATCCTCTATAAAGGGAGGTCTCCTCCTCCCTCCTTAAGGGTTAGGAGGTTGAGTTCCAGAGCTCTGGATCATGGTTAGCATAGTTGTATCTATTCTATCTCTATATCTCCCTCTCTTCCATATCGTGTGTGTATTAAGGTGTTTTGTTCATAGTTTTGCACACAAACACCTAGAGTTACACTTTCCTTTGGCTACTGAGGTACTAAGGACTGATTTTCAGAGTTCTTGAGTTGATTTAAGCTTGGAGAAGGGGCTGGAGTGGTCCTTGTGAAGAAGGTCTTCAAGGGTAAGAACTTTACCCCTTTATTCTCCATTTTTGCATAGGTTTTTAGCCATCCTTGCATCTATTTTTAAGCTTAACTTATAACATATAAACGTTCTGATTTTAAGTGCTTAAAATAGTTTTTTAAGGTTGTTTTGGTGTTTGGGGTTGTTTGACCCCTCTTAGGCCTTGTTTGGTCCCTTTTTTTGTGCATTTTTGGTGAGCTCCGGGACCACCTTGTCTTGGCCTCCTCACTACTAAAATCCAGAGGGATTTCAGTGGTGGGGATGGTGCTTTAAGGTCCTAAGAAGGAGAGGGCCATCCCCTCTCCTTGTTGTCTTCAAAAGTTGTCATTTTAGCCTCATGTGTAAGCACCATTGTTGAGTTCTTGTTGGCCATGTCTTAGCTAGTATTTGTGCTTATTTTTCCATGATATAGCACTGTTTTAAGTTGGTTTAGACACACCATGCTTGCTTTGCATACTTGTCTTGTAATGCCATGAATTGCCTTAACATGCTTTGTGCTTTGAGCCTTGTTTCTAGCATGTTTTTGGCCTAGCTTTGTGAAGCTTTTATGCATGTCTTAGTATGCTTAAAGTCTTTTTGGAGTTGTTTTGGGCATCCATGACATGCTTTGCGTAGCCACCTTGCATTTTGGCTTGTTAGCCTTGGGTGTGTGAGTGTTGAGCATGCATTACTTGGCTTGTTTCAGTGGTTTGGCACCATTTATAACATCATTTCAGTCCTTGGAGTATGCTTGTATGCTTGCATTTGATGCTCCTTTAATGCTTCAAGAGGTTGGTATCTTATGCTCCATGTTTGAACCCTTTTGCATGCCTTTAGACTTAGGCCATTTAGATGCCATCTAGGTGTGCCTTTGACCTTGTTTTGATCTGCCTTGGGGTGGTTTTGAGTCCCCACGGCCCTTTGGGACTTGCTTCATATAGCTATGGTTTAAGCCCCTTGGCTTACCTTGAGTTTTGGACATAGTTGCATGCCTTGCTTGCATTGATAAGTTGATTTGGCATCATTCCTCATGTATTTTCAGAGCTTGCTATGCTTGCCATTAGTCCATGTTTATCCTCTCTTAAGTGTGCTTAAAAGTTGCTTCTTTATGCTTAAGAGTTGGGCCATGTGTGCATGCATGTTTGTATGTGTTTCGGCCTTCACTTCCTTAGCATTTGGCCATTGTTTTGGACCTAGTAGAGAGCTGTCCATCTTGGTGTAAGTCCCTCCTTTGCATGTTGTTGCATGCTCGCCTTGCGTGTTGTTGCATACTTGGCCTATCGCATGTGTTGCATGCTTGAATCACATTGCAGTTAGCAAGTTTTCTTCCTTTTGTCTTGGTTGCTTAACAAGTTACGTGTCTTGCATGTTTGCATGTTCGCATTGCATATTGCATGCTTGTTAGCTTGCACATGTTGTTATATGCCTTTCATGTTTGTTTGTTTAGGTTGTGTGCTTAGTACACATTACTTGCTTTCATGCTCATGATTGCATACTTAGCTCACATGTCTAGGTTGCATTGCATTGAGCATGCATGCCTTGTCTCTTAATCAAGTGATAGAGGTTGGGCCTTATGTGTTTATTTGGTTTGCATTTCATTTGACATCAAAATGCATAACTTGGCCACTTCGGCCATTACACATTGAAATGCGCGATTGGTGGCCTGAGGGTCGAGGACCATCCTCCTTTGAGTCATGAACATGATAAGGAGGGTGTTTGTGACAACATTTGCTTGAAATGCATTGCCATGCCATGTTTGCCCTCTATTGCTATCAAAACAGGATTCTGCAGATAAATATGGCCGGTCGACTGCATAAAGTGCTGATCGACCAATGGTGGATGGCCGAGAGCTGAATATTTGGTCGATGACCCTTCTACCATGGTCGGTGATGTTTCCCCTTGGTCGCTGATGCTCCACAGTGTTCAGAGAGTGTTCCTTGGGACTTGTGCAATTTTCAGAAGAGCAGAGCAGGGTAAACAGAGGCAGCTTGTGCGTGGTGATGGATTTTCGAGCAAACCCGAGCACGCGTGCATTGGACCCTCTTCCCGAGGCTGTTTTATTGCTTTCTTAGCTTAGTTAATTTGCTTAACTAGTTAAGTAGTCTGTAATAATTAATTAGCTTGTAGGTTAATTAATTTGTATTATTCTTTTGGTCCCTCCGAGCGAGGGCGAATGTGTAATAAGTGTGGGTGTGTGTGTGTATGTCTTCCAACCCCCATTTCTTTCTCCCTTTTACTTACCTGCTTTTGATGGTTAGTAGTAGGACATGTTTAATTTAGCATACCTTACGCTATGCATGCGTGCATTCATTCATCAGTATTGCATGCACCAGGCTCGGCGCATCATCCTAACTGCATAGTATTTCAAATCTAACTTGAATACATGTTATTTGTTGCATTTCACATGCCATCCTAGGATTAGCCGCGCCTATTCTAGATTGCATTTTGCCTGTGATGCATTAGCCATTTAACATGGACTTGGATCATACGTTTGATTGCTAACATGTTCTTTGTTTTGGCTTGGAGTACGCTGTAAGTATTTATACTTTAACATCTCGCATGAGTGTGAATGTTAACATGATAGCATGCTTACCATGTGGCTATGTGCTTATGTGATATTACTGCCTAAATGCTTGTGGGTGAAGGTTGGATTGCTTGAGTTGGAACAACTCGTTGAAATCCGTATTTTAGCCTACTTGCGAGTAGTAAATTTCAAACCATTTTCCGAACAAACGGATATGCAATGCTTTGTTCCAAATTAGGCGATCTAGTTTATACTTTTGTGTTCTGTGCATCACATAGTAAGATTAGCTAATTAATCGGAATAAGAATATATAACGTTTTCAAAACTAGATATCATGGTTAGTAGAAGCCGATCTTCGGATCGGGCAAGCGGGGGTGCTCATAGCTGACCTTCCCCAATCGTACCCAAGTTCCCGAACTAAGGCAACTTTGGTGATGACGGACACGTGGCCTTAGGCAAATGAGTCAGGGTTTCCTAAATTCCCCCATAAAAAATATTTAGGTGGCGACTCTGTATCTGGCAAAGCAGTCTATGTTTGGCACTTCTTTCTAAAAATCTGTTTTCTCAAAACGATTTGTCAGATTTGGACTCTTTGGTGATTTATCAATCTCACATTGCACATTGTGAGATCAGATTAAGAACCGTGACAATTTGAGTCCGAACTGTAGTAAACCCACAAACGAACAGAACAGCAGGGATTTATCCCTCCTGGGGCATTCGGGGATGTCTACAATACCAAAGAGGGAAATGAGTTGAAGTCTCAAGTATAGACTAAATATTTAAAGGAAAAATTTTTATTGAAGGGAAGGGCCAAAAAAAACTCTTAGCTTTCATTCATATTTGCAATCACTTTCCTTTTCCCTCTACAAATCACTCTACAAATCCAAGATTCAAGCATCCAAGATTCAAGCAAAAAAAAAAAAAAAAAATCCTTTCACCCTTGTTTTGGAATCAAGTGTGTTTTTAGTCATATGCAATTAATAAAATCCATAGTCCAGTTGTCCAAACACCTAAAAATCCAAACACAGCTTTTATTAAATATGTTCTAATTTAATATGACCTGATTACCAATTTTCACAAATCAGGCGCCTTGTTTTGTGATTTAGAGCAGTCCTGTATTGCATCCAAACAACAACCAATCAAACCACTAACCAAAAAAGAGTTGACACTCAATAAAATCCAAACAAACTGTTGGTGACAAAAGCTAAGTGGCAATGCAAACTATTTACGCATGAGAATGCTGAAATCTTGAATAGTAAGGATAACAAACTGTGTATAATACAAATCTATTATGTTTTTCTTGTGTATAAAAACATTCACACATGTAATTTTTTTTACTATGCAATTTCTTTTTGTTAGGTTTTTATTCTTGGCAATCCCGGTTGACAAAACTCCTTTCAGTTGTACTTGTTCAATGAGGCTATGAGTTTCTTAGATGTGAATCCAACCCAAATTGTTCCGTACAGAGAAGTTTGTGATGTTAATACTTTCAAGATTGCCACTTCGCTGATTATGGGGGGATCGACCTGCCCGGTCAGCTCGTAGGGGTTGAGGGGGTAGCGCCCCTTGGCGGGTCCGGTGCAGTGCCATGGCGGGGTTGAGGGGCAGCGCCCTCGAAGCAAAATGCAAAATTGCATTCAAAGTTGCTTGTCCGTCCTTGCTCGCTCGAGCGAAGGCTGCATCCATATAAAAACCTGAAAGAGATGATTTTACGCTCGAGCGCAGGTTGTTTGGCTCGAGCGAAGCCACTTATGGAAAACACGGGTTTATGGTTCCTCGCTCGAGCGAGAGAGTCTTCGCTCGAGCGAGCATCACGATTCAGATTTCTATAAGTATGTGTTTCTGTCAGATTTTAGGATTATTGCTCCAGATCTTCTTTTTGGATATTAAGGTTTATATCTGGGGATATTTTGCCAGTTTTCTTTGATGTTTCATTGAGTATTCAACTCATGGTTTAAGGAAGATACATCAAAGGATTGTTTGTTCATTCTATGCAAAAGAGAGAGTTGTTCTTCGGTGGATTCTGAAGAATTTGAGCCTGAAGCTTTGGTGGATTCTGGAGTGGTTCATCATCAAGACAATTCCGAGGTGAAGACGGGGTAGGAAGAGGCATATAGGGGTTGGTTCAATTCGGGCGTGGATTCGCTAGGTAATTGAGAGTATACCTGTGTAATTCCTTTATATCTTCTTAGTGGATTGCTTTGTGGCTGTTGGAGGTGCTCCAATTGTGGATTGTTTTATTACTTTAAATTGATACATAATCACAATTGGAGGTGCTCCAATTGTGGTTTTTCCACGTTAAAATCGTTATGTCGATTTGTCTTGATTGTTTGATTGGGATTGTTTTATTGCTTTAAATTGATACATAATCACAAATCAATATCTAGCGGATTTCTAGATCTTTCAATTGGTATTAGAGCGGGTCGTTCTATTTTTTTTAAAAAAAAAAAAAACTTTTAGAACAAGATCTTGTTGGATTTGTGATAACAGATTCAATTCGTGAGGGAAATTCAATGGTTCGACTACCCCTACTTGACAGATCCAATTATTCATTTTGGAAAGCTCGGATAAGATCATTTTTAAAATCTATTGATGAAAAAGTTTGGCAATCTATCATGTATGGGTGGACTGGACCGACAATTACCGTTGATGGAGTAACTTTCCCTAAACCAATTGATAAGTGGGACACAATTGATTACCAAAATAGTAGCTGAATAGTAAAGCTATCAATTCTCTCTTTTGCACTGTCACACCTAAAAAGTTTAGTCGTATTTGCAATTGTGAAGTCACAAAAGAGGCTTGGGATATCTTACAAACTATTCATGAGGGCACTCCTTCTGTTAAACACTCAAAACTTCAAAGGCTCACGTCTAGTTTTGAAAACCTTTCAATGAAAGATAGTGAGACCTTTGATGAATTTTATGCGAAGTTGAGTGACATTGTAAATTCCAGCTTCAATTTAGGTGAAAAAATATCGGAATCCAAGATTGTAGGAAAAATTTTGAGGTCCTTGCCCGATCGGTTCCAACCAAAAGTTACGGCTATTGAGGAGGCTCAAGATGTTGACAACCTCAAGCTAGATCATTTGCTTGGAAATCTCCAAACTTATGAGGCACATAGGAATTTCAAAAAGAAACAAAAAGATGATGCTTTTAGTAGTGCTCATAGAGCTGGAGAGGATTCTGATGAGGATTGTGAGATAGATTCCAAGATTATGGATGCTTTTGTAAAACAATTTAAAATATCTTTTCTGAAAAAGAATCCTAATCTTTTGGAATCTACTCATACGCATAAATCCAAAGGCAAAGATAAACTCAAAACTAATTCTATAGCCAAGAATGAGAAAGGAAAGATACAAGGGAACTCTGAAAGAGTCCAATGCTATGAATGCTAAGGATTTGGTTACTTTGCTCAAGAATGCCCCACTCGTTTGAGAAAGAAGAAAGCCCTTGCTGTCACTTGGGATGATGAATCAGAATCTAATAAAGATACAAGTGACAACAAAGATTAAGGCGAAGAGGGACTTAAAAAATTCCTTGCTTTCATGGCAGCTTCCGAAACTGAAAGACGAACAGAGTATCTGAAGAGGTCGGTTGAGAATGCCACTGATGATGAATCCTCGGGAAGTGATGATGAAGAGCTTGAGCAAGCTTATGAAAAGTTGCACAAGGAATCTCTTAACTTATCCAAATTGAATGACAAACTCACTATGAAACTCAAAGCATGTGAAAGTGAGAATGTCAAACTAAAGGAGGAGATTTTCAAGGCTAGGATTGATGCCATCAAGATAGCTAATGATCGACAAGCTCTTTGTGCAAAACTCTTGACTTGTGAGACAGAGAGGAATGAGCTACAACAAATCTATGCAACATATGAAGACAAAATTGAAACTCTCGAGATGTCTCAAGTTGCTTTGGAAGAACTAATGATCAAGAAAGAGGAAGAACTCAAGTGTGCTATGGCTACCGTTGGTCTTTGGAACAGAGGATCAAAGACTTTGGACAATATCATTGGGTCTCAACAAATTTGTTCTGACAAGAGTGGCATTGGCTTTGGTGATAACAAAGAGCAAAAACAGAGTGCATCTACATCTCATGATACAAGAACTCAAGGAAAGGGAGAACAAAAAATTCAACATAAGGATGGATTTTTCAAACTTCCTAGAGTTGGTAAGGTAAAAGATAAGAAGGTACACCCTGTTTTTATTTGTCATCATTGTGGTATGCATGGTCATATTCGCCCTTATTGTTTTAAGTTGCATGGAGAGTGTCTCATAGAGATGGAAGAAATTCTAACATCTCATGGGGTAGGAGACACTTCATTGGTCGTAAGGAGGTTAAGGGTCATAATGAACCTTGCTATTTTGATTTGCTTGAGACCAAACATGGAGCAAGTTTGTATTTGCCTAGTCCTAGAAATAGGAAATTGGAAACCAAGTCGAGATGGGTTGAAAGCAAAGGGAACCACAACGTCAAGACACCATTCAAGAACCGCAATTCTCACAACTTTGTTCATACTAGAGCGGTGTAGGTGCGAAAACTTGACTTGTGTTAATTTATATATTATTTTTAGTTTTTAGGTTTCTATGTGTTTTTTCCTTTTTGAGTCATTTAATGTGTGCATGTTCGTTTTTTGTCCTGCTTTATTGTTGAAAGAAAAAAAAAATCCAAAAAGATTTTCTTAGTATGGTTTTTGAAAGCTTGAAATTTTTGAGTAATCCTTGGTGCATATTGGAATTGATGAGAATATCCATTACATGTTAATATATGTGTGCTTTCTGTAGTCATTACTCACTTCGGAGTGTGTGTTCTTTGATTAGTATGTCTCATTCTGTACACACTCTTGGATTAGCAAATTTTGGAGTCTTCAGCCTTAGTGATCATTTTTCTCTATGGACTTCTGGCATTGTATCTTTTGATTTTCTTGAGGAATTGACCTATACTAGCATATCTTGGGTGATGTTGAGTCTCTTAACCACCTTCCATCTTTTTGCATCTCCACGGCTTTCCCCTCTGTTCTTTGTAGTCCAGGCATAAGGAAAAGGCTACCTCAGAGTCACCAACCAGGCCATCCTTATTATATCCATGCTTCTCTGGTTTGGTTTCCATACTATTGAGCGTGTTAGCCACCAATGAGTGTGCAAAAGAAAGAAACAAAAAAAAAAAATGTGCAAAAAAAGAAAAGAAAAATATGTGAAAAAAAGAAAAAAATAAAGGATTCATTGATTGAGGGGGAGCCTCCACTTTTACTCACCAAATACCTCTTGATTCCTAGTGGTTTGACTTTCCTTTGTTGTGCTTAGATTCTCTTGTCGGAGGTCAAACTTTCAGATCACTACTAGGATTGAATCTAGTCTTTGTCGAACTCCAAGAGTCACACACACACTCTTATCATGGGATCTATGCTTTTCACATAATGCATCACTTTCTTTTATGAGGAATCTTCTAGAGGTTGTGCACATTGTGTTTTCAAGTAATTGTGCTTCTTGGATAATCTTGTGTGTTTTAAGGCACAACTCTGAAATTCCTTGCTTGCTCCACCATATTATTTTTGTCGTTTTCTTCTGGTTCACTGTTTTCAGTGTTTGTGGTTGCTTTTAGTGAGGGGGAGTTTGGTTAATCGTTATCATGTCATTGCTTGTGTGGTTTATGATCTTGCTTTTTTTGTTTGAGCTTCCTTTGTAAATTTGTGACAAAAAGGGGGAGAAAGTTGTTTTTCATGTGTCTTAGGATTTCATGTATTCATGTCATGTGTCGGGTGATTAAGTCTTAGTTTTCAGGTATTCATGCTACATGTTCTTAAAATCTCCAAGTCACATCTATTCATGTTTTCCATCTCATGCTTCAAATGCTTCAAGATAATCTAGCCATATGTTTATTGCTTTTTCATGTACTCTTGTGGGACTAATAGTTGTTTTGGATATTGTGGCACTAATAGTTGTTTTGTAGATCATGACCTTGAGAAAGAAGTTTGTTTTTATTGGCTGTAATGGGTTAGGGTGATTAGGATTTTATTTGTTAGGTGTGTTTTGTCATGGCATTGCCAAAGGGGGAGATTGTTAGGTTTTTATTCTTGGCAATCACTGTTGACAAAACTCCTTTCAGTTGTACTTGTTTTTGCACTTTTATTTCAGTGAGGCTATGAGTTTCTTAGATGCGAATCCAACCCGAATTGTGCCGTATAGAGAAGTTTGTGATGTTAATACTTTCAAGATTACCACTTCGCTGATTATGACGGGGATCGAGCTGCCCAGTCAGCTCGCGGGGGTCGAGGGGGCGGCGCCCCTTGGCGGGTTCGGGGCAGCGCCACGGTGGGGTCGAGGGGCAAAGCCCCCGAAGGAAAATGCAAAATTGCATTCAAAGGTGCTTGTCTGCCCTTGCTCGCTCGAGCGAAGGCTGCGTCCGTATAAAAACCTGAAAGTGATGATTTTATGCTCAAGCGTAGGTTGTTTGGCTCGAGCGAAGCCACTTATGGAAAACACGGGTTTTTGGTTCCTTGCTCGAGTGAGAGAGTCTTTGCTCAAGCGAGCATCACGATTCAGATTTCTATATGTATGTGTTTCTGTCAGATTTTAGGATTACTGCTCCAGATCTTCTTTTTGGATATTAAGGTTTATATTTGGGGATATTTTGCCAGTTTTCTTTGATGTTTCATTGAGTATTCAACTCATGGTTTAAGGAAGATACATCGAAGGATTGTTTGTTCATTCTATACAAAAGAGAGAGTTGTTCTTCGGTGGATTCTGAAGAATTCGAGCCTGAAGCTTTGGTGGATTCTGGAGTGGTTCATCGTCAAGACAATTCCGAGGTGAAGACGGGGTAGGAAGAGGCACATAGGGTTGGTTTAATTCGGGCGTGGATTCGCTAGGTAATTGAGAGTATACCTATGTAATTCATTTATGTCTTCTTAGTGGATTGTTTTGTGGCTGTTGCCCATGGTTTTTTTTTATCACAATTGGAGGTGCTCCAATTGTGGTTTTTTCACGTTAAAATCGTTGTGTCGATTTGTCTTGATTGTTTGATTGGGATTGTTTTATTGCTTTAAATTGATACATAATCACAAATCAATATCTAGCGGATTTCTAGATTTTTCACTTTTTGATATAGCTTGTGAGGTAAGAGGTTTCATCCTAGGTCCATCCATTGATTTTCATTTCCATGACACATTAAGATAGTCAAAACAATTTAAGGATATTTTAGAACAGTTGTCCCGTGTCTCAACAGGACAGCCACGTGTTATTGCATGGCTTAGTAGAGAAGGTAGAACCCATGATTTTTTTGTTAGGTGATAAGGCACAACAGAAGGCATAATGATTTGTGATTGGTTTATGATATGTGTCATATGGTGTCCCAAATAGAAAGAACCATTTGTTGATATTTTATCGACCTCTGCTTATAATTAAAAAAAAAAATGAAAAAGAAAAGACGATTGATATAAAAGATTATAAATTTTTTTGCTAAAAGCTTAATTATAGTACACTTGCAATCTTATGTTAATCAATATTAGATAAATGTAAAAAAATTAATAATGTCATTCAAGTTTAAATAAAAATAAAAATTTTATCCTTCAAAGTTTATTTTAGTACTTTTAAACAATAAATAAAAAATTAATTGACCAAATTGCACCTTCCAAAACTAGTTAAAACCCACCACCCCAACAGTCACCACTACCAGTTTCTATCTCTCACATGCATTTTTTCAAACACCTTATATGCACTGGCTGGCGTATTTCGTCTGATTTTTATTATATGTTTTTGTGTTGTGGGCCTTACATTTTATTGTTTGTTTAAAATCACAAAATCATTCCAATTACATTTTCATTCCAATAATATTTTCACTATGCCTTCAGGCACAGACATACCCTAGTAATAACTGCTCAAAAGAACATATTACATAGTGTAACTCTCAACCATTTCATCAAACACAGTTTCTCTCAAAATCAATCATAAAACAACAAAGGAAAAAAGGCAAAAGGATAATTGTCAAGTGAGGTATGTGTAATTTTCCCATACAATTTTATTTTCTTTCTTTTGAGATTGTTTTCTTTGACTTGGTTTGTGTCATTGGAGTTAAAGAAGGAAATGAGGATTAGTAGGTGATCACTGTCAACTGTCATCGTTGATAAGGTTGGTCCAATTTATTTATTTATAAAAATTATTTGGCTATTTGTAATATTTGTATTATACATAGGAAAAACATAATAGATTCCAAAACATGTATCAATCTCAAAGCGTAACTCTTCAATTCTTTGTCCAAACACCTAAAAATCCAAACATTGATAAGGGGCAACATGATTTGTTACACTTACAAACTTATGTTAATCAATATTGGATAAATGCAAAAAAAAAAAAATAATGTGGTCAAAGTTTAAATAAAAATAAAAATAAAAATTTTATCCTTCAAAGTTTATTTTATTACTTTTAAACAATAAATAAAAAAATTAATTGACCAAATTGCACCTTCCAGAACCAGTTAAAACCCACTACCCCAACAGCCACCACCACCAATTTCTATCTCTCACATGCATTTTTTCAAACACCTTATATGCATTGTTAAATATACAAAAAATAATTGATCTTTCCTCAAAATAAAATAAAATAACATAACATATTATATAGTGTCTCTCTCAACCATTTCATCAAACACGGTTTATCTCAAAATCAATCATAAAACAACAAAGGTAAAAGGTATGTGCAATTTGCCTATACAATTTTATTTTCTTTCTTTTGAGATTGTTTTCTTTGACTTGGTTTGTGTCGTTGGAGTTAAAGAAGGAAAGGAGGATTGGTAGGTGATCATTGTCAACTTTCATGGTTGATAAGGCTGAAGGTGTTTGAATATGGACTATGGGAGTTTTTTTAAGACCAAAATCAACAAAAATAAATTCAAGATTGTGCCTTCGTCAATAAAATTGATTATATAATTATATATATATACTTGTCCATATTTGCAAATATTAATTTAGAGTAACAAACACAATATTGAAACATGCTGGAAAAAGTGAATCCGAATACCCAATTAATCAAACACAATGTCTAATGGGAACAAACTTGCTAGAAAAAGAATTAGAGTAACAAACCTATTGGAAATATACTTGCTTCACCCTAAAAAATTAAAACTCAAGAAAAACAATTAGACACCTAAAAAAAAATACTACCAAATTCAGAAGAAACTCAGAAAAATATACTTGATTTAAAGATAGAAATACTCAAAAAAATATACTTGCTGGAAATATAGAAAAAGATTCTTCACCTGAACAGTATACCGGATTCTTTTGGTTGGCTCTCTTGCTGGAAATATACCATGATGGGTCAAATAAACCAGATTTTTCCTTTAGATTCTTCATTTTGCAATGGCTCCATTCGGTCGTCGTTGCCACTGTTGATGAAGAATGGGATGACAGAGAAAGAGAGAGTGGAAGAGAGTAATAGGGGGTTCAGGGTTTGGTCTCCGGCAAGGGTTGGGCTCTGACAAGAATTGTAGAAGAGCACGGAAATGGGCTCCGACGGAGAGAGAGAGAGAGAGAGAGAGAGGGGTTTGTGTTCAGATTTTGAAATTTGGAAGAGAGAGACTGATTTTGAGATGAGAGGAGTAGGTGTGAGAGACATATTTTGAGATATTTTGGAACTTACATTTTGGACCATTAAATCTTGATGGTAATTGATCTCAACCATTGAAATGTCCAAATAGGACTAATGAGAGTAAGACATTTTCAGCCATTGGATTGAATCAATCTAATGATCCATATGTTGACACATATACATTTTGAGCCCTTAAATTCAAACCAAGCCTTCCATTGTTATATAGATTGAATATGAAAAATGAAAAACTTAACTTTATTTATTAAAATATCATTTTGGGAATGCTTCCCTCCCCCCTCTCTTAATTTTTAGCTTTTTAGGAAAAGATGGTTAGAAAATAGTGAAAGCAATGTGACAACTTGTATGTTTTTTTTTTTTTTTTTTGCTTTTTGGCTTATTTATAGTATTCCCAAACCACTCTATAATTACAGGAGCTTGGGGAGATTGTTGCGCACCATGCGCAGTAGTGATTGTTATGCAGCAAATGAAGCTTTTTCTAGGTCTCATTCCGACGATCCAAACCATTTACTTTTTAGAAGATATCGAGTAGAACATGCATGTAAAAATTCAAGTTAATCGGACATCGATATCTCTTTTATCAAGTCATGTTTGCATTCAGATTTATACTTAAAATTAAATTTACCATTCAATTTCTTAGATACAAAATATGTCTTGTTCAAAGGGCTATTAATATCTGATTAATTTGAAATTTTGCAGGTATGTGCTAATCGATATCTTCTAAAAAGTGAACGGTTCAGATTGTCGAAATGAGATCTGGAAAAGACTCCATTGATTATGCAACAGCGGTTACTCGCATGGTGGGCAGCAACCTCCCCAATCCCTAATTACTTTCATTATGATTATATGACTAAATTGTATATTTAACCCCGTTAAAATATAGTTACTAATTTCATAGTTGGTCTACTATGCTCTTAATTTTTCAATTTTATTCTTAATATTATATTAAAGATGTATATGTACATTTAAAAACCTACAAAAAAGAAGATAAATTGTAAATGCACCCTATAAAATTTTCTTAAAATACATATGTATTTCTAGAAATTATATCATGCCCCTTAAAATCTCTAATCTCGTAACAAATAACAATTCCATTAATCAATCATTAAGTCAATAGTAATGCCCCTAAATTTATTATCAATTTTATAATTGAAACCATTAAATATCTTTCAACCATTACAATAAACACCGTTAAAGAACATAATCTTTTACTCAAAATAATCTCTTTCTCGTTGAACTATTCCAAGTGAAATATACATTGTTGTTTCATTAAGATACAATCATGAGTAGTAACAGTTCAAAGAGTAAAACAATACAAAATAAATAAATAAATAAATAAAATTCCCTAATGTACGGTCCTTGATTTCACAAAAGATGGACATTCAGTCCCAAATCACAAAATAGCTCCGGAGCTTCAAAAAGTAACAACCAATGAGCCATCGTGCTCCGTTCAAAACATCTCCACCGTCACACCAAGTCTTGAAAGTTATTGGGATGAGCTAATGCCCAGTAGGAATATTATTAACAAAGTATATAAACGATTGAAATGCATATGATCATGTCATGCACATGCTATGATAAACTCTATGTTCAATGCATGATTTCCATTTTTAAAACCTCGTCATAAAAAAAGGGGCGATAAATACATGATGATGTCCCAAGAAAAAGCCGCACAACAATACATACACACACACACACACACACACACACACACATATACACTTTGAAATATCCCTACATTTGCCGACTCTTGAAATGGTGGGGTGATGGGACCCAAGAATACTGTTTTTTTACATTTGCCGACTCCTGAAACGGCGGGGCAGGTGGACACCCAAAAATATTTTTCCACATTTGTCTGGCAATAAGTTCAAGACAGGGCAATTGCGTACATTGACTCCCCGCACGGGTGCCAGTACTATATTCATCATGTTTTTGAAATTCGGCTCAACTACCCGGACTCATACGCTATTTGCTCCCGTTCATCATTTCCAAATGTCTAGATAATTATAAGAATCATGGAACCAAAATCATTAAATGCAACATGATGCATGAATATGAAAATAATTCCATTTAGCTATGATTCATTCATATAGAAAATAATGATTTATAATAACCAAAGTCAAAAGGATATTCACATTACAACCATATTCAAATGCCTTCATCATATCGTAAACTTCCAACTTAACTCGTAATCAACATTCATACACATCATTACTAATCATCAACCCAATTTCATGATCCAAGGTCCAATTGAATACAACTCTATCACTAGAACAAAATTCAGAACTAGGGTTTTAGTAAAATTGGGGCTTTTCCTTCTCTAGTTGGTATAGAACAAATACTTCTCATCAAGAATCCCTATCATCCATAGTTATTCAAAATATTTTCAAAAATTTGAGTAAAAAGCCCTTTTTATGCTTAAAAACCCATTTAATCAACACCTTTATCTCATGTATATATATATATATATATATAAGAAAAAAATCACACACACATCTCCAATCTTAGATATACAGAGTTAAGAGTACCCCTACATCAAGAATGAGAGCAAAAAAGCTAGATCCAAGAAAAACTCTTCATGAAAAAGCAATCCAATTGGTGGAAATCATGGTTTCTATGTGGGCTTCGCCTTTTACAAGAGATCTAGGCTTGATTTTAGGTGAGAAAAGAGATTTCTAGAGAGAGAAAATTAGGGTTTTCAGAGCTAGGGAGAGAAGAGGAAAAGTAGGAAAGAAAAGTGAAAAGAATGAGCCAAAAAGCAACTTTTTAAGTTGTTGATTCACGCAGATTGCTCAAGTAGTCTTTCCACTACTCGAACGGTGAACTCATGCTCCCATAATTTCAGGCTTGCAATGCAAAGTAATGGTTGTCTAGATTCTTCGCTCGAGCGGTCAATTAACCACTCAAGTGGTCCCCAATTTCTCAGGATATTACAACCTTAAATCCTTGAAGAATTTCGCTCCCAAAATTTTGCTACACCTTCACAATCACAACCATAAACACAACAACAACGACAACAAAACATTGATATTTCAGAAAGCTATGATGGCAACACAAGACGATAAGCTACCTTTCCCACCTGTTCCATGATGTCGAAATGACCAATGAATCTAGGTGATAATTTCCCACTTCGACCAAATCTCATCAAACCCTTCTTAGGAGATATATTTAGAAAGACATGGTCACCAACATCAAAAGATAGCAGCCTCCTCCTCTGGTCGGCTTAGCTTTTCTGTAGATTTTGAGTTGTAATTAACTATTTCTGAATGAGAGCCACTTTCTTAGTAGTCTCACGAACTAACTTGGGTCCAAGCATAGGTGATTATTAGTAGGATAATTATTATTATTTTTTCTATCATGTTTGTTAAATCAAATTTTTTTTAATAAAAGAGTATTTGTAATTTTCAAAATCACAGTGGATAATTTGTATTTTAAGCAAATCTCAGGACCCTATTTATAATTTACCCAAAAAGAATATATATATATATATATATATATCATTGAGAATATATGGCCCTCTAACATAGGCTCATTAGAGGAGCTCATTAATTAAAAATTTAGTCGCAAAATATGCATTTTTGGTCGCTAAAGTCATTCTATAACAAATTATTATAGTCATCACTTTGGTTGTGGATCCTTGATCAGTAAATCTCTTTTGCAACTACAAAATGTCATGTGTATGTAAACTTGATATTTGGTAACTAAAATTGTGATAGTTAAACATAAAACTATAATGATAAACGTATTGAAACATTTGGCCATCAAAAGTGATGAAACCCAGACTAACAAGTTGGTTGCTAAAAGAGAGATTTTGGCTATGTTTGGTTTGTATTTGACGCGTTTGGTAATTTGTTGATTGTCTTTGTAATCTTTCTTTCTTCAGTAGTGGATTGATTAAGTGGCGTTTCGCCTGTGGTTTTTTGATCACAATTGAAGTTGTTTCAATTGTGATTTTTCTACGTAAAAATAGTTTGTGTCGATTTAGTGTTTTTCGAAAACAACAATCTAAACCACTTTCGTAAGTGCTTGTTGATTTAGATTGTGTGTTTTGAATAATTGGGAATTGGAGGAATTAAATCTTGTTCTAATCACGAATCACTTAGGATTTTCAATTGGTATTAGAGCAGGTCACTCTTTGTTTTTATCAAAACTATAGGAGTGTGATTTTGTGTGATTGGTGATATGGATTCAATTCGTGAAGGTAACTTGAGCCATAGACCTCCGTTACTTGATGGTACAAACTATTGTTATTGGAAAGCTCGTATGAGAGCGTTTTTAAAATCCATCGATGAGAAAGTTTGGCACTATGTGCTCTATGGGTGGAGTGAACCCACTGTCACCATTGATGGCATTGAGATTTCCAAACCCCTTGATAAATGGGACACAACCGATTATCAAAAATCGAGTTGGAACAGTAAGGCTCTCAATTCCCTTTTTTGCTCCGTCACACCTGAAGAGTTTCGTCATATCTGCACGTGTGAGGCTTGGGAAATTCTTGAAACGATTCACGAAGGTACTACTTCTGTCAAAAGGTCAAAACTTCAACGTCTCACCTCTGCCTTTGAAACCCTTTTTATGCATGATGATGAGACGTTTGATGATTTCTATGCTAAACTTAGTGACATCGTGAATTCTTGTTTCACACTCGGTGAAAAAATCCCTGAAGCTAAAGTTGTTGGAAAAATTTTGAGGTCATTACCTGAGAGGTTCCAATCAAAAGTGACAACCATTGAGGAGGCTTAGAATGTTGATACCCTCAAGCTTAATTAGTTGGTTAGAAACCTGTAGACTTATGAAGCCCACCAGATTTCTAAGAAAAAACAAAAAGATAGTGTGGCTTTCACTAGTGCTCATGAGACTACAAACATTTCTGAGACTGAGTTTGATTTAGAGTATGAGATGACGGCTATGTTTACTAAACAGTTCAAAAAAATTTCAAAGAAAAAGAAGCCTATTTTCAGAGACCCTATTTCAAAAGACAAGAGTAATGATAAACCCAAAACTTTTCCACCAAAACTTGCTCCAAAAACTGAAAAGAAGATTGTAAAGGGGCAAGGGGTCAAGTGTTATGAATGTCAAGGGTTTGGTCATATTGCCCTTGAATGTCCTTCGAAAAAGAATCGGAAGAAAGTTTACACAGTAACTTGGGATGATGAAAGCGGGTCGGAGCAAGAACCCGAAGAAACTGAATCTGTTGAAGACGGGGATAGTGCTTTCATGGCATTTTGGTCCACTTTCACACAACCTCTTCCAAAACCAGTGGAATATGCTTGTGGTCAGAATCTACATCATGCTCCTACCTTTGATGAAAGTAATTACTTGTATTGGAATATCAGAATGAGGGCGTTTCTGAGAGCTTTTGATCTAGAAGGCTGGCAAGCCATTGAAGAGGATGTTGAAAGTACTGACAATCCGAGCAATCAGAGAGTCCTGATTACTATTCGTGGAGCAATTTCTGATGAAGAACAATAACAGGTTGCTCACTGCACCAAGGCTAAAGATGCATGGGACATTCTGAGCCAATTTCATAAAAGAGGAGTTTTATCTTCACCACCATCTAGAAACTTTCTTGCCTTAGTTGCTAGATTGGATGAGGTCAAGGAGAATGAGGAGCAAAAAGAGGATGATGAAACATCAGATGACAATGATGAGATTAATGGTGATGATTTACAACAAGCTTACGAAAAGCTTTACGATGAATCTCTGAATTTGTCCAAAATTAATGACAAACTCACTCTTAAGCTCAAAGCATGTGAAAGCGAGAATGTCAAGCTAAAAGGAGAACTTGTAACAGCAAAGTAGAATGTCATCAAGATCTCTAGTGATGGCAAGACCTAGGTGAGAAACTTCTATCTTGTGAAAATCGAAAGGAATGAACTCCTGAAAGTGTATTCCACATATGAAGAGAAGCTTGAAAGCCTTGAGATGTCACAAGCTACATTGGAAGAGCTGGTTTGTTAGAAAGATGAAGAACTCCGAATTGCTAGAGCCACAATTGCTATGTGGAACAAAGGTTCTAAATGATTAGAAGACATCCTTGGGTCTTAACAGTAGGGTGTGACAAAAGTGGGCTAGGCTATGGTAATGTGACAGCTCACAAGGGATAAGCCTCTACATCACATGACTTGAAGACTCAAGCAAAGGGAAAGTTGAAGATAGACCAGGGTGATCCCTCTCTTCATCTACCTAAAGGGGGTAAGATCAACCAAAGGGAGGTAAAACCTATTTTTATTTGACATCATTGTGGTAGGTATGGCCACATTCGTCCTTATTGCTTTGAATTGTTTGGTAAGGTGTCTCAAAAGGGTAGAAATTCGAATAATTTTTGGGTTAGGAGACAACCTTACATGTCTAGGAGAAATACCAAGATTCATGAGGGTGTTCACAATGCCAAGATATTTACCAAGACCGCTAGACCTGATTTTGTTAAGACTAAAAAGATTTGGGCAAGAAAAGATGATTTGACTTGTTTAGTTGTTCACATTGCTCTAAAAGCTCATGACTCACACATGTGGTATCTTGATAGTAGGTGCTCTCGTCACATGTCAGGTGACAAATCCTACTTCACCTCCCTTGAAAAATATGAAGGAGGAATTGTTACCTTTGGAGATGGTGGCACTTCTAGAGTCATTGGTAAGGGCTCTATAAGTGTAGTTGGTCTTCCCAAGCTTGATAATGCTTTACTTGTTGATGGTCTTAAAACAAATCTTTTGAGCATCAGTCAAATGTATGATTGCCATCATGAAGTATTGTTTTCAAAAAATAAATGTGAAATTTTGGATAAAAAGGGAAATACTGCCTTGCATGGGGTTCGCACATCTGATAACTGCTATGGGATTGTTACTACTAATGATCTCACTTGTCATTCAGCCAACATAAGTAACATTGATTTGTGGCATCAAAGATTAGGTCACATGAATTTCAAAGACCTAACTAAGATAGCCAACAAAGAACTTGTGAGAAGAGTACCTAAACAGGGTAAGAATCTGAATCATGTGGGTGGACCATGTCAACTTGGGAAGCAAACCCGTGCCCCTCATAAAAAAGTGAACAGCTTTACAACCAAACATCCTCTTGAATTGGTTCACATGGATTTAATGGGACCTACTCGCACTGAAAGCATTGGAGGTAAAAGATACATTTTTTTAACTGTTGATGATTTTTCTTGATTTTCGTGGGTAAATTTTTTAAGGGAAAAATCTGATACGTTTGATGCCTTCCAGGCCTTAGTCCTTAAAATCCAAAATGAATAGGGTGTTTCCATTGGGCGTACCAAAAGAATCCGAACTGATCATGGTCGTGAGTTTGAAAATAGTTCATTTTTGAATTTTTGTGATATGCATGTAATTAAGCATGAATTTTTTGCACCTATTACTCCACAACGAAATGGAGTGGTTGAAAGGAAGAACAGAGTTGTTCAAAAAATGGCTAGGGTCATGCTCCTTAGTAAGAAACTTCCTCCAAAGTTTTGGGATGAAGCCCTAACTACTACTGTTTATGTCATAAATCGCGTGTATTTAAGGCTCGGCACTTTACAAACTCCATATGAATTATGGAAGGGATTGAAACCTAATGTAAAATACTTCAAAACTTTTGGGAGTAAGTGTTACATTTTCAAAGATAGAGAGCCTTTGGGCAAATTTGACTCTCGAAGTGATGAAGGTATTTTTCTAGGGTATTCAACCACTAGTAGGGCTTTTCGAGTCTATAACCTGTGAACTTCTTCTTTAATGGAATCAATCAATGTGGTTATAGATGACACCGGTTTCCCTACTCCAGCGACAAATGAGGATGACAATGGTGAGTCTCCAATCTTGGATACTGAACCACAAAGTCAAAAAGAAGTTGAGGTCCAAGCACAAGAAGTTGAGATAGCACCATCTTCTCAGGTAAGTTAGAGTCCTAAGAGTGCACAGAGAGACACCACTTTTGATGCTTCTGTCACCACAAGTCCTGAGTTCAAACCATCAGCAAGGGTGAAACTGAATCATCTAGCTTAACAGGTGATTGGAAGTGTATCGGATCGAATGAAAACCTGAAGACAGATTTGGGATGAGGTATCTCATATGTGTTATGTTTCTTTAATTGAACCTGAGAATTTTAAAGAGGCCTTGCTAGATGATAGTTGGGTCAATGCTATGCATGAAGAATTAGGTCAATTTGAATGTAACAATGTTCGGACTCTAGTTCCCAGACCTAGAGACATGAATGTGGTAGGTACCAAGTGGATCTTTAAAAATAAATCTGATGAGAATGGTACTATGGTTAGAAATAAAGCCAGGTTGGTTGCTAAAGGCTACACACAAGTAGAGGGTGTTGACTATGATGAGACATTTGTCCCAGTTGCGCGTCTCGAATCTATTCGTATTTTACTTGGTGTTGCATGTTTTCTTAGTTTCAAATTGTTTCAAATGGATGTGAAAAGTGCCTTTCTGAATGGGTACTTGAAAGAAGAGGCATATGTTGAGCAACTAAAAGGGTTTGAGGACCCTAAATCTCCAAATCACGTCTACAAGTTAGACAACGGTTTGTATGGATTGAAACAAGCCCCTCGGGCTTGGTATGATAGACTTACTACCTTTATTCTTGATAATGACTTTGAAACAGGTAGTGTGGATAAGACTTTATTTGTGAAACATACTAAGTCTCATATTCTTGTTGCTCAAATTTATGTTGATGACATTGTGTTTGGATCCACTGCTGATCATCTTGTGAAATATTTTTCGGATTGCATGACACATGAGTTTGAGATGAGCATGATGGGAGAGTTGTCTTATTTCTTGGGTCTTCAAATTAAACAATCTCCTTCGGGTATGTTTGTTTCTCAGACTAAGTATGCCAAAAATCTTGTGTCAAAGTTTGGTCTTGAGTCTGCTAAACATGCACGTACTCCCATGAGCACCAGTCTTCACCTTTCCAAAGATTCCTCTGGTATTAATGTTGATCCTACCCTTTATAGGAGTATGATAGGGAGTCTTCTTTACCTGACTACCAGTTGTCCTGATATTGCTTTCAGTGTAGGTGTTTGTGCCGGTTACCAAGCCAGTCCTAAAGAGTCTCATCTTCTTGCAGTGAAAAGCATCATTAAATATGTTAATGGGACATTGGGGTATGGGATTTGGTTTTCTACTGATACTACAGCTGAAATTACAGGTTTTTCTGATGCTAATTAGGTAGGGTGTGCTGATGATAGGAAGAGTACATCCGGGGGGTGTTTTTACCTTGGAAATAATTTGGTTTCCTGGCATAGTAAAAAGCAAAATGCCATCTCTCTTTCAACTGCTGAGGCTGAGTACATTGCTGCAGGGAGTTGTTGTGCACAAATGCTGTGGATGAAGCAAATGCCTTATGATTATAGGATAGATCAAAACACTCTCACTCTTTTCTGTGAGAACACAAGTGCCATAAACATTTCAAAAAACCCTATCCAACACTCTCGCACCAAACACATTGACATTCGTCATTATTTTATTCGAGAGTTAGTGGAAGAAGGCCTTGTTGTTCTTGAACATGTACCCACTGAGCATCAAAAAGCTTATATTTTTACAATACCCCTTGATCTTCTTTGGTTTGAGTTCCTTAGAAAGACCTTGGGTGTCGTGCTCAGTCACTAGGGTGTTACTTGTTCCTTGAAGGGGAGTGAGTTATTGTTTTTTGTGTGCTTGGATGTTATAGCAATCCCGGTTTTCTCTCTGTTGTTTATTGTATTCTGGACTTACGTTCCATGGTGTTAGTTATGTTTATATCTAGTTTCCGTCCTTTAATTCTTTGTATACGAGTTTTGGGATGTGTTGGGCAGGTTTGTTACAAGTTGGTAGTGAGTTTAAACCAATAGTTGCTGCCCAGAATTTTGTTCCTTCGCTTGAGCGAGGCTTTTGTCGCTCGAGTGAGCTCTGTGTTTTAGATCCTTTACTCGATCCAGGGTTCCTTCGCTCGAGCAAGAGTTGGGTGATGTGTCTGGTGGCTCGAGCAAGAAGTCTTGCACTCGAGCTTGCGTCTGCGTTTGGTTCTGGACCTGAAGGTTGCAATTCTTCGCTCGAGCGAGCTTTCCTTCGCTTGAGCGAGCGAGATCTATGTTTTTGGTTTCTTCGCTTGAACGAGCTTTTCTTCGCTCGAGTATGCTTCTGGGTTGTAGACCTGAAGCTTCGATTTGTTGGCTCGAGCGAGGCTTTCTACGCTCGAGCGAGGTTTCTTTGTGTTTGGTCGCTCGAGCGACCACTGCTTTGCTCGAGCGAGCCTCGAATATATCAGTTGGCAGCAGCGGGATTACACTTCACTTTTTCATCTCCTTTTTCTCTCAAACCCTAGAACGGCTGCCTCTCTCTCTAAACCACCACTTCTCTCTTCAAATGCATCTAGTTCTAGTGTGTTTCTACCCTAATCCCTTTGTTAAAAGTGTGGAGCTTGGTGTGGGCTACATTTCAATTAGAAAATTTATGGATTTGGAGCATCTTGAGTTTTCTTCATCTTCTCCTTTGAGCTCCGAAAATTAAGGTAGGGATAACCTACTCCATTCTATGAGTTTTAACATAAATTTTAGTCATTTTGATTAGATGGTGTTGTTGGGTAATTTCGGGAAAAGTTAGGGTTTGATGTGTAATTTATAAAAAAGGGAATTTCAAATGTGAAACTCCATGTGTATGTGAGACCTTGGAAAATGGGATTATGGTTGTTAAATTGATGAAATTGAACCTTAGGGTTGATAATGGAAAAAGGGAAAAATGCCCTAATTATGTTGAATAATTAATTTGGGAAAATGTGAAATTGGGTTGGAAATCACGAAATTGGATGGAATTGTAATTGAATGGTGTGGTTGGATTAATTTATCACCCACTTATGAAATTGTTGATTATTTGTCTGTTCGATAAATTCATTATCTGTTTAGAGATAACTGCTTTGGGCTATCGGTAGAGGACAGTCTTGATTGTTGTAGACATTGTATGATGATTAGAAAAAACTGAAACTAATCACGTTGAATATGTCATTGAATATGACGGTTGGAATAATACAGCAAATGTGTGTATTGATTGATCATTGTGTATGATAAGTGTTTGAATACATTGTATATGTATATTGTTTGGGAAGAGATAGGGGATGTACTCCATGGTTTGAGAGGAGATAGGGGATGGACTCTCAAATCTGTTTGGGAGGAGATAGGGGATGGACTCCATTGATACAGCAAATTTGTGTATCACTTAAAATATAGAAGTGTTGAAGTATGGAAGTGTTTTAATATGAGTTATATTCTCATGTGAATTGTGAAGTATGGAAGTATGTTAATATGTGTTATAGTCTCATTGAATTGTTTGGCCAGGTTCTGAGCCATAATTATGAATCGAAACTGTATAAGTGAAGGAAACTGAAATGAAAAATGGATGTACTTAATGTTGAATTGAAAAGTGTTGTAAGTTGATTTATAAGCGTCAACCATATATCGAATGCTATTGTTTTAGTTATTTCGCATACTTGGTTTAGTATATCTCTACTGGGCATTGGCTCACTCTATATGGGATATCATTTTCAGGTTCAGGTGATATGCCACCTCCAAGGACATAGCTTGGGAGGCTTAGAGGCTGAAGATTCCTTTTGTTGTTTAACCTTTTTGTGCATTACATGTAAATTCAAGCCGAGGGCATAATGTGTATGAGTTAGTATTCTCCTTTTTTGTAACCAAGTGTTGGCTTGGAAAGTTGTAAGCCCATAGGGCATTTACTTTTGTTGTCAACATGTAATACTTTTGTGATAAATACTCTGATAAATAGATGTACACTTCATCATCTTGAATATATTGTCAATTTCTTGTATCATGAATGTATGAATTATGGGTTTATTTTGAGAGCGTTATAGATGTTATAATCTCATAGTCATTGATTCCTGTTATCTTTGCATCAAAAATTTATATGAACACTGCTCATGCTGCTTACAAGATCTCATTCTTCTTTGTATATAGCTCATTCTGAATGCTCATACTCATTTACTTCATGATCTTACTCTGTACACATCCTTGAGATAAACTGTTGCAGGGGTTTCCGCACAAGTGATCAAAGTTCTCTATGGACCACTAATAGTGTTTCTTGTACTTTTTCAGAGGAATTGACCTATACTAGTATGTCATGGGTGATGTTGAGTCTCTTAACCATCTACCATCATTTTTTCACTTCCACGGTTTCTCCCTCAGTTCATTGAAGTTCGGGCATTAGGAAAAGGCTACCTTAGAGGCACCAACTAGGCCATCCTTTTTGATTTCATCCTTCTCTGGTTTGGTCTCCATACTTTTGAGCATGCATGCCACCAGTGAATGCCCACAAGAAAGAAAAGTTTAAAAAAAAGAAAAAAAAGAATCATTGATTGAGGGGGAGCCTCCGCGTTTACTCAACAAATACCCTGTGATCCCTAGTGGTTTGACTATTCTCTGTGATGTTCAGTTGCTCTTGCCGGAGGTCCAGCCATCCGATCACTACGAGGATTAACTCCAGTTCTATGGCCTCTCATGGTTTGCACACACACACATTATTTTTGTGAGCTCTCATGTTGGTTTTTGAGTTATACATTCTCATGTAGCTTATGTTCATTGTTTTGAGTTTATCTGACTTACTCATGATTATATGCTTCATCTTGTCAAAATTGCAAGTTAGCAGGCTTTCATGGTTTGTAGATTATTTTATCTTAGTATCACCTTCATACTGATGTCCTCACTTACTTTTGTTTCAGGTTTCACTTCATAGTGTGAGTATTGGATTTTTGCTCAAAAAGTTTTTTTTGATATCTTTTGTTTCTTTTCTTCTTCGCTCGAGCGAAGGAGTGCTCGCTTGAGCATGCGTCTGCTATTGATTTAGACCTGAGAGCGTGTTTTTTAGGCTTGAGCAACAAGATCTTGGCTCAAGCGAACCCGTGCGCATAAGTGTCCTCGCTCGAGCGAGATAATCTTTGCTCGAGCAAGCTGTCGTGGTTTAAATGCTGCTACTGCATCTCTTCACTTCAGTTTTTCTCCTTTAGCTTCGATTGTTGTCTCTATCACTCTCATTGGGCGATTTCACTTCCATTGATGCTTCATCGCTTGGATTTCACTCTCCTTGGGGGTACTTGTCTTCATTAGTCCTGCATCGTCATTATTGGTAAGTCATTTTGTTTTATTTTCTTTGTTTATTTTCTTCGGTTTGTGTGTTGCTTTGGTTTAGTTGTGTCTATCTGGGGTTCTTCATCGTGCATTCTGGTTTTCTATCTCTCTATTACATCTTGGTTTAGTGGTTTGGAGCATTTTGCTAGGTTTTTTTGCTAGGGTTTAGATTGGGCTTTATTTATTTATTTATTTATTTTGTTTATATATATAGTGTCCTGTGTTTCATATGTTCATTTATGTGGTCTATTTGATTTGTATGGATGTTGTTTCTACAGTGCATTTCTTTCATTCATTGCTACATCTGTGCTTGTTGATGTCTAACCTAGCTCTGTTTTTCATCACATTCATATTATGCTAAGGTTATGAGTCATAATTGTTTTCTAACCATGTTGAACTAATGGTGTTTTGTTGACTACTTCCGTTTTTGTTTTTGGGATTTCTAATATTTTCATTGGGTGTCTTGTGTTGTGGGTTGTTTATTCATGGCTAAGTCCTCAAAGCGTCGTAAAACCACTATGTCTCGCCCAAGTTTCAACACTAAAAAATTTGAGTCCAAGGAAAAGTATAAACTGTTTAGAGAGTTTTATGCCTCTAGGAAAGTCCACCTTGAGAGGAATGTTCTTCCTAGTGCTTTTGAATTACTTCCCATCCATTCATTATTTGATTTGCTAGGAGGTGATCAAGTTCTGGTTTTTTCAGGCCCTCAAAATCTCAATTTAGTCTGTGAATTTTATTGCAATATACATTCTATTCGCAAAGAAATTCATTCATCCTTTCGAACTTGGGTTAGGAAGTTACCTTTAGACATCACTGGCGATGTTTTTCGGTTGTTTCTTGATCTTCCAGAAGTCCCTGATTTTCATTTTCCTCTCCTTACTCGTACTGGTGTCGATTTTGATCGAGTTGCGTCTGAGCTTTGTGGTGTTTCCCGGACTTGGATTGCCGGGGCGCTCATTCAACAGAATGAGCTTCTTCCTAGGTTTCGTCTTCTTAATATCATTGTTTGTGCTAATCTTCATGTGACCACTCATTCCTCTCACATTACCCAAGATCAGGGTTATGTGTTGTATTGCATTGATCACATGCTTCCTATTGACCTACCGGCCATGATAGTTTCCAAAATGATTACAGTCTTTGAGGGTCGCAAGTCTTTGGGTCTTCCATATGGGTGTTTTCTCACTCGCTTTCTCTCTTCTCTTGGTGTTCCCACTCTTGATGATGATGAGTTTGCCCATCCTATTAAACCCATCACCAAGTTAACTATTTCTCAGAGTCAAGCACTTGTTAGGGGGTGTGTGTCGGGAGTTGGGATGTCTGATACAGGTGATAATCCACTTGCTGAGGAGGCAGAGTTTGATGTAGCGCCTACTAATGCACTTGAGATGCCCGAGATGCCTCCACGTTTGTTTCGTGGCCAGCTCCAGCAGTTTGAGCAGTCTGTCATGCATCGGCTTGATCAGTTGGATGCTCGGATGGATACTCTTGATGGTCGTCTTGATGAGCAGGGCATGCTACTAGCCCAGATTCTTTCCTTGCTTCAGATTTAGCAGCCACCTTCTTCCGACATTGAGTTTTTGACCATCTTTGGATGATGATTTTTGGACAGTTTTTTGTTCTTTTCTTGGACAGTTTTTATGGTCTATATATACTTGTTTAATTTGTCACTCCCGGACAAAAAGGGGGAGCATGTTTTGGGGGGGATATCTGATGATTTTTTGGGGGTATATATGGATGTATATGGCTATATGTTGAATACTCATGATGGATTTTGCAGATAGCTTTGGACTAGTGTTTTGTATGGATATTATGCTTTTGGGCTTCTAATTTGTTATGTCTTGATGATTTATTATATTGCATACCAATTCTCTCTATTTTTAGTTTTGCTGATTTCCATCAAGATTGTTTTGATAGCTCAAGATTGGTTTGATAGTTGTTTTCCATTGAGTTGGCGTGTTTAGTTCGTTCTTTTGTTTTCTAGGAAATTATGTTAGAAAGTTTTATCCAGGCATTGACAATGGGGGAGATTGTTAGGTCCCTCAGTCTTGTCAACCCCGCGAACAAACTTGAGTTATTGAGTTGTATTTTTCCTTGCTGTTTTGTCTTGCTCGCTTGAGTGAAGACTGTGTTTGGCAAAAACCTAAGAGAGGTGAATGTATGCTCGAGCATAGGTTGCGTGGCTCGAGCGAAGCCACTTATGGAAAAATACGCGAGATTAGTTCCTCGCTCGAGCGAGAGAGTATTCGCTCGAGCGAGCTTCATTTTTCTAGTTTTCTTTAAATACTTGTTTTAGTCCTAAACTAGGATTAGGTTTTTGGAGATCTACTTTAAGGTTTTCTAAGGTTTTCTTCGAGATTAGTTTTCTAGTTTTCCTTGATAGTTTTGAGTAGGTTTTAAACCTATGATCTGAGATACATACATCAAGGAGTTTGTTTCTTTGTATTTAAGAGTGTTCTTCTTCGGTGGAATCCGGAGATTCAAGCATGGAGCATCAAAGGAGTTTGATACTGTGCGTGGTCATTGATTCGACATTAGAAGTTGTGGATTCAATTTCATACTGATCAATTTCGAGACGAAGGCTGTGGCGAAAGAGTTACAGAAGGTTTGAAGATAAATTTGATGCATTTGGTAATTTGTTGATTGTCTTTGTAATCTTTCTTTCTTTAGTAGTGGATTGATTAAGTGGCATTTCGCCGGTGGTTTTTTTATCACAATTGAAGGTGCTTCAATTGTGGTTTTTCTACGTAAAAATCGTTTGTGTCGATTTAGTATTTTTCGAAAACAACAATCTAAACCACTTTCGTAAGTGCTTGTTGATTTAGATTGTGTGTTTTGAATAATTGGGAATTGGAGGAATTAAATCTTGATCTAATCACGAATCACTTAGGATTTTCAATCTTCACCAGTCTCTCTTCATAAGGGGTGTTTTCATCTACCTCAAGGTTCGTCCAATTCAAAACAAGAAAAGGGTCAAGCTCATACTTGTGAAGCATGGAAACATGGAACACGTCATGTATTTCAGAAAGTATGATGGCAACGCAAGACGATAAGCTACCTTTTCCACCTGTTCCATGACGTCGAAATGACCAATGAAACTAGGTGATAATTTCCCACTTCGACCAAATCTCATCAAACCCTTCTTACGAGACATCTTTAGAAAGACATGGTCACCAACATCAAAAGATAGCGGCCTCCTCCTCCGGTCGGCATAGCTTTTTTATCGGTTTTGAGTTGTAATTAACCATTTCTGAATGAGAACCACTTTCTTAGTAGTCTCACGAGCTAACTTGGGTCCAAGCACAGGTGATTATTAGTAGATAATTATTATTATTTTTTCTATCATGCCTGTTAAATCAATTTTTTTTTAAATAAAAGAGTATTTGTAATATTCAAAATCGTAGTGGATAATTTGTATTTTAAGCAAATCTCAGGACCCTATTTATAATTTACCCGAAAAGAATATATATATATATATATATATACATCATTGAGAATATATGGTCCTCTAATATGGGCTCATTAGAGGAACTCATTAATTAAAAATTTAGTCGCAAAATATGCATTTTTGGTCGCTAAAGTCATTCTATAACAAATTATTTTAGTCGTCACTTTGGTTGCGGATCCTTGATCAGTAAAACTCTTTTGCAACTACAAAATGTCATTTGTATGTAAAATTGATATTTGGCAACTAAAATCGTGATAGTTGAACATAAAACTATAATGATAAATGTATTGAAACATTTGGCCATCAAAGGTGATGAAACCGAGACTAACAACTTGGTTGCTAAAAGAGAGATTTTGGCTATGTTTGGTTTGTATTTGCGACATAATTTTTAAAAATAATTTTCTAAAAAGAGTTTACAAAATGAAAAAATTTATTTGATTGTATGTTTTGAAAATAGTTTTGGAGTTTTGGATGATTTAATTTTTTTTTAGTTAAATAAATGGGTATTAGAGAAAAAGTGATTGATTGATGTATAGGATATGAGAGAATGAGAGAGAAAAGTGATTTTGGATTTTTTTTTTCAAAAATTTTCAAACAAACAAATTTTTGAATTTTTTTTTCAAAAATCCTCTCTCAAGAGACAAACCAAACAAGGCCTTTAACGTTTTTTAAGTTGGCCCTAAAAAGCCTAACAAATTGGACAATGGGCCTTATCTCTCAGGCCAAACCCAACCAATATATTTTAAGATGCAACATAAGGGAAATCAACCAAACAATAAATAAAGGGAAGCTATCTAAATTATAGAAGTTGTGAGGGGTGGTTTGATAATACTCCTTCGTCCCAAACAAAACTTTATTGGATCCTTGTTTCGGTGCCTAAAACAAGAAACACTCTAGTCGGGAGTGCTGAAATTAGCACTCCGATGGTTAAGTTAGATTTCGCACTACTATAAAAACAGATAAAGATCACACTTTTTTTGTGTGATGTATGTTATTTAATCACACTTTTTAAATTTTATTGAAGTGTGGTCATTGGGAGTGTGATTAAAAGGGGTCATTTTTAGTCACACCTTTTAAGTGTGCTTAATAACATTTAAATCACATTTTTTAACTGTGATTAATAACATTTAGATCACACCTTTTAAATGTGATTACTAACATTTAGATCACATATTTTAAGTGTGATTAATAACTAATAAAACCTGTGATAATAAACATTTAAATCACAGATTTTAAGTGTGATTAATATCTAATAAAACCTGTGATTAATAATCCAATAAGATCACACGTTATATGCATTTTTCATCACAGTTAATGCGTGTGATAAAAAAAGAGTTCGACAAATTTGAAGAATAAGCAATATTATTTTTGTACGCACATTTGAAAAATTTAATACACACTATATACTATATTTTGAATCACAATCATATATTAAATGGAATAACGTCATATATTTTATAAATGAAAGTTAAATATGTTCAAAAGTATATACAAAGGAATTAAATAAAAAATTTTAAACTATGCTTACATATATTAAAAAATGAAAAAACTTGAAAAACTAAGTTCTTGAATTCTTTGACCATATTTTGCATGTCTCCAAGAAATTTCTGACCAGAAAAATTATAACACAAATTAATTCAAGCATATGAATAAACTTACTATTTTTGTAGAGACTGTTCTTGTCTTACAAAAAAAAAGTCTGATTGATCACACCCCTTCAAATGTCTTAACATTAAATACCTCTAGCATAACATGAAGCATATAAAAACAAAATGTCACTTTATGTAACGCCCTCAAAAAATAAACCCATTACATATATATATCATTGACATGCATTATTTAAAGAAAACAATTTATCAATTCATTCATCAGAGTATTACTAAATAGAAGCATTACATGTAACATCGAATAAAATGCCCTACAGGCTTACATCCTTCCAAGCCAACACTTGGATACAAAATATGAGTTCTAACTCAATACAAGAAAAGCCCTGGGCTTGAATGTTTACATGTACTAATTAATAAAGACAATTAACTAAAGATAGTCTTCTTCAAAATCCAGAAACCGAACCCTCCCAAGCTAAGTCCTTGGAGGTAGCTTATCACCTGAACCTGAAAATGATGTTCCCATAAAGGGTGAGCCACAGCCCAGTAGAAATATACTAAACCAAATATAAGCATTGATTAAAGGAATAGCATTCAATATATGGTTCCTGAAATCAGTCATTTCATTCAACTCGACTCTAAAAGCAGTTCATCATTCTTTCCTTTTCATTTTCCCTTGTTCCCAAATTCTCATAACAATAACAACTTCTTAGGAAATAATTTCACTAAGCCCGTTACATTCCTCCCATTTTCCATACTTACAACAGATTTGCCCCTTTTAAAACATATTTTCAAATACTCAATTTCCTTCACACTATCCAAAATCTCAAAATGGCATTTTGGTTTATTCCCCATTCATTCAAATCTATACATGCATGCCCTTAAATAACAAGGAGATAACAAATCATCAACGTGCGTAAAGCAGCAAATGAGGCACGGCCCTCCAAAACTGTAACCATTACAGCTCATGATACACTCAGACACGCTGAGACAATAACAACAAGCTCTGTTCTACCGGCCAAATCAGTTCCCCAGGCGCTAAGCTGGAAGGTAACGGTACCTCTGATTGTAAGTGCAGTCAGTTCTCTAGGCGCTAAGCTGGAAGGTAGTGGTACCTCTGATTATAAGCGCAGTATATAACACCAAC
>NW_021024917.1:35776-55239 GCF_004153795.1 Camellia sinensis | reverse complement strand
GGACTCAAACCCTCAGGTCTGTAACCAGACACACGCTCGAGCGAAGGAACTATTGCTTGAGCGAAGAACGAACTAACTCGCTCAAGCGAAGAAAAGCTCGCTCGAGCCAAGAACAGGGCCTTGGAGGTCCAAATCAGACGCAACCTCTCGCTCGAGCTACCAAACCCCGGCTCGAGCGAAGAACCAAAAATAACAGCTCGCTCGAGCGAAGATCCAAAATTCTGGACAGCAACACTTGGTTTCTAAACCCAACCAACCTGAAACAAACCTGCCCAACACATCCTATAAGTCCAAATGAGCAAATAAGGGACAACAACAACAATTATACAATGACAGAGTCTACGGAACCTAAGTCCGGATACAATAATCAAATGGGAAAAGACCGGGGTCGCTATACTTTACCCACAGAAATTGCAAGTTCAACAGAAATTTTACTATAACCAACAACTTAGTTATAGTTAAATTTGGACTTAATTATTTAAGAAAATAATTGATCCATCCAAATGCAATCAAAAGATACTTATCCTCCCTATTTTCATATAAACATCATATTTTTGTTTAGATCACCAATAGGATGAATATTACAATTACAAAGAAGGAACACCTCACACTTTTCTTCAAAGAGTTTCACTACCTAGTCACACAAAAAAAAAAAAAAAATACTGTGTAGCCTACATTGTGTAAAATTAAAGATATATATTTGATTTGTTCATTGTATTATGTTTATTTGTTTTTAGTGTCTAAAAATGGTGTTAATTAAATTCACAATTTTAAAATGAGTTCTACAGGTCTGGGAAAAATCCTAGCTCCACCCCTATCCGAAAGGAGCACCTAACATAATACTTGTATCTTCACTAATTGGCCACAATTTTCGGATCTCAGTGAAAAATGATCTCATAAGCAGTAATTCAACAACTTTTACGTACACTTCATCATGAATATATAAAGCAAATTGTATCTCCAGATAGGCTAAGTGGTTTAACAAATTCGTGCCAAGACATGCTGAATTAAGCAAAATTGGTGCACAATTTTCATGATAAATGGACATACCTTGTAGAGGCTTAAAACTTATGTTGTTAGCTTGGTAGCATCATGCCATGCACGATGATTAACCACTTTGAGTAATTTTTGTTTGCAGCAAAGGATGAACTAAGTGTTTCTTCCCAAGTGATGTATGTAAGAGCATTCTAGCAAAGCCAGGAACCACTTCCCTTAACAAGCTTACGCTAAGTAATACCACTCCCTTGATATCAACCTAGATAATGAATGACCAAAAACAGAAAAATAAGAACAAGAACCTTCCAAATACCCAAGAGGCCGCATACACACTTGCATAATATTATCTCATTTTGGCCTTGAAGCAGGCAACTACAATTAATCAGAACCTAAAGAACAGTTATGCATCGTCAAACCTATTAAATAAGCCAGGCTTGTCTAGTTAGTAAGGTCATGCCGTCTATTTGAAGATCACTCACAAACAATGTTTGTTTATCAATTGATTTGATCACCACAAGTGGAAGCAAAGAAGCAAAGTCATTTGTCAAGGAAATGGTCATTTGTTGGGGAAATGGATGGAGAAACACCAACTACCAACTTATCAAAAATAAAGTTAAGCTGCTAAAAAGAAAACATTATGAGAGAAATGCACATAGGCAGATATGCCAGGAAGAAACCAAAGTGGGTTCCCATATGATGTGCATGACCCTTATTCCTAAGATCCTTTTCAAATTCAGCTACGATCCAAGTTGAATATACAAGTTTATTCAGAAACTTACAGATATATCTATCATTCACTCCCCTATTCCTCTACACCTATGAATCTATGATACCTAAATGAGCATGAAACACCAAAATCAAGATCCAAAACACAAGAAAAGCATGATACTTAATAAATTTTTAAGGATTTCACCTTTTGAGAGGAGAATGCTTTCCTTATCTAGGAATCAT
Organism: Camellia sinensis; assembly: GCF_004153795.1. NCBI lineage: Eukaryota > Viridiplantae > Streptophyta > Magnoliopsida > Ericales > Theaceae > Camellia > Camellia sinensis. Next base: position 53,292 of record NW_021024917.1, on the reverse strand, counting down.
ATTCTTTTCCACCAACGTTACGATGCCAAGACACGCACACACACACACATGGAGAAAAGCTTTGCTATCTTTTTTTCTATTTGGATTTTCTATGTTCCTAATGTTTTAGGGCATCTTGACAATTATATAACTACTGATGCAATGCCCACCCTACCTCATATTGTCAACCCCAAGAAAAAAATTGTTTAGGCACTTTTTTACTTGATTTATGTGATGACCCAGATTTTTTTTAAAAAAATAGTCAGTGCATAATTTAATTGAGCAAATTTTCAGATTTGACTCCTGTGTAAATTTTGTGCGAAAATAGTTCGGTTTTGTATTTTTTTAAAATAGTTTACGATCTCATGAAATTATGAAATTTTTATATGTTGTTCACATGCAAGTCTAGAACGTTGGGTAAAAATTTCAGAATTTATTGATGAGTATTTATTTTATGAAAATTCGCGGACTGATCGGTGTTCGGTCTAGTGTACAGCAGAATTTTGTTATTTAATTTTGAATGTTCAGACCATGACTTGAGATAAATTTGTTGGGTCTATTTTGGTGTATACTTGGGCCGTTTTTGGCTTATTGGTGGGAATTTAATTCAAGACCCATGGCTTGAATTCAATTTAATTTGAGTTTGTTTATGACTCGTGTTTAACTATTTGATCCCTTTTAATTACGTAATTGGTAGTGACCATATTGGGAGTTGTAATTATTTATTATATATGGTTATAATATATATTTGAAAGTTGAATTTATATTGTGTACCATACGGTGAAAAATTATATATTTTGTAGTGAATGAAAATGTGTGTATATTTTGTGGTGTACAAAAATGTTATATTTTTATGATGTGATAAAATTATATCATTTTATGATTTGTGATATAAATTTTATGATATTATTACAAAAATAGGTATATATATATATATATATATATATTTATTTATTTGGGGAAGAGAGCAACCACGTGGGATTGTCTCCTCCCATCCCATCCCTCTTCATTTCACTTTTATCCATGCCTTCACTTTCCCAACTCTTCATTTTCTTTTGTTGACTCTTATTTTCGACAGAAAAGAGAGAGGAGAGGCTCTGCCTCTCTCTCAAACATTTGAACAAAATAATTTTGGTTCATGTTTTACAATATTGGAGTTAGATCAGGTTAGATTTTGGAAAAGTTTTGTAAATAAAAGTCGGAGAGCTTATCGTGATCTTCGCAATGGTAGTCTTGGATCCATGATCGGGCAAGATTTGCCTTCTAGATCTGCTCTTCTTTATTATTTGAGGTAGGGATTTTCTTCATATTTTTACATTAAAGCTATGTTAGGGTTATTTTGAGAAAATATATCATTATAAGAGGTATTGTATATATATATATTTTCAGATTTTTGTTTGGTAATTTTTGGAAGAAAAATTATGTTGAAATGTTAAGAATGTTGGCATTTTCAGATTGATTTGGGAAAATCATTTTGTGTTGATAATTTTGCAAAGAAATCCGAAAATAAAATTTAATAGTTGTATGGATTGTCTCTACATCCTATTATGATTAAATAATTTATTTTGAGAAATATAAAGCTGAATTTTTTTTGTCTTTTGATTTGGAATTTATTTTTGTGAAAAATAAATTAATGTTGAGGAATATAGATTAAATGTTTAAGTTGGAATTATAGAGTTGTTTTGGGATTAAAAACTCTAAAAGTGTTATATTCATGATATTTTATAAAAGATGATATGTTGATGATTAAGTTGTGTTCATTTTTATGAAAATAAAAATGTGAAATGTGGACTTTCAAAGTCATAACCTTGAAAATGTTACTATTGGGCATATTTTATAATTTTTGATGTAAATATCATGTTGGTTAAGTAATTTTAGAAAAAGTTGTGAAATTTTATTGGTAGAGAATTTAGTAAAAATACTACCTCTTTAAATAGCTTGGCATGAAAAATGGTTATGTTGAAATATAGTTATGTTTGAGGGATGAGGCATGTGAAGTTAGGTTTGGTATTATTAATTTGAAAATTTTTGAATATAATAAACTTACTAATTTAGTGGATTAAATTAGTTTTTGTTAAAAGGTTATAAATGTTATGGTTAAAAGTGTGTTATTAAGATTATACCATAACTTTTGACATAGTATGATGGAAATGGTAATAGTTAATAAGTAGGGATTTCCTTTGAGTTATATATATATATATACATGTTTTTGCAAGATGTAGATGATTTTGGAAATCATCCTTTGATTTGTTTTGAAAATTGATTGTTGATTCAAGAAGATGAGAGATTTTTTTTTTTTAAAGTGAGTTTACTTTCTTGTTCCTTTTAAAATAAAAATTGAGGGTTTTGAGCTATGAGGATTGAAGAGAGATATTTTTGGTGACTTTCTTTCAATAAAAGAAGATGAGTGGTTTTGGTGAGAAAACCTAGAAATTGGGGGGTTTTAAGAAAGATGTTGACAATCTTTGAAGGGTTGTTATATTTATTGTGTGCCAAAATAAATGATGTTTGAAAAGTTGTTTATTTGTTTACATATAAATGATGGTTTTCATGCAATATGAGAATTGTTGAAGTTTTGGAAATTGTTGTTCAAAATATTGATATAGTCTTGAAGTGACTAAATAGTTGAGATTACTCTAAGTGTGGGAATTATGTTGTCCCATGGATGAATTGGAATAAAAGTATTTATATTCTTCTTGAGAAAGTATATTGAAATGAGAAATGAGAATTTTGATCACAATGGGAATATTGTGTGGAAGTATTGAAAGTGGAAGAAATATTGCATTGTATTATTAATCATTGCATTGGCATATCAATTCATTTGATAATGATGAGCTTTGAAATTTGATTTGAAAACTTTGCATTGAGAAAGGAATGTTGGGAAACAAGTTTTCATGAAATAATTTTGGAGTAAATACGATGGTAAGTCTTGAAAGGTGGTGTAGATGAATTTGATTAAGTTGGCCTATGTGTTCTTGGAGAAAGACCAGAAAATTGTGTGGATAGGTGTCGAGCCTTCCAGTTAATACTGGTAAAAATGACAGATTACAGGTGTCAAGCCTTCCAGCTAATACTGGTAAAAATGACAAATTGATAGTACTTGTATTGTCTACTTGTAGACACCAACCTAGGGATTACCTGAGTAGTATTTACTAGCTTGGAATTCTATTGAAATTGTTGGATTATTGTGTTTTCAAATTGGCATTGCACACAAGATTTTCAAAAGATGAGAAAATTATTTTGAGCATGAGATGGCATAAGCATTCATCTCATAAGATTGTATAAAATGTATTTAATGCTTTGTTAGATGTCATTATGAATTATTTAATTATTTGATTCAATTGAAAAATGGGTAATTGAATGAATTGAAAAGGATGTCATGTTGCATTTGAGACATGCTTATTTATTTAGGTTAACTAGTTGTGGTTAATTAAATGAATTGGATTAAAGAGTTTATGTAATAGAATCATATCGTTTTGACATGATATGATTTTACGTAAATGTATGACTATCTTTGTATCCACACATCTTCTAATGTTTTAATATGAGATTGTTTGGTGCGCTAGTGGTTGCTCACCCCCTGCCTATACATGTGTACAGGGAATGCTTTTCAGATTTGAAGATCAAACAATGGGTTTTACCATTTCATAAGTGTAATGTAGTGATGGATTGTACTACTTCATTTGTTTGTTTGGCTGAGTGCTATTTTTTTTGTAAAGAGTAGTGTCCTCTCTTTTTTTTGTAAGCCTCAGGGCATTTCTTTTATTTGTATGAAAATGTCACTGTTGTATAACGAGTGGGAACATGTATATTTAATTAATCATCATTTTATCAAAAGATGCATTGTCATTTGTAAATCGGACTTAATTAATGAATATTGTTAATGTCATTCGAGTAATAAAATACGGGGCGTGACAATTTAAAAATAATAATAATAAATAAATAAATAAAATGACGACACAAAACTTAACAAACACACAGTCCTAAATGAGCACAAAGCACCAAAATATAAGAAAAAAACATATGCAACTATTATTTAGAAGGATTTCGCCTTTTAAAAGGAAAATGCTTCCTTAACTGGGAATCATCTTCCTGTCCACCAACTAACTCCTACAACACCAAAAAGAAAGAAAAAAAAAGATATAGAAAAATATGACAACACAAAGCTTAACAAATACATAGTTCTAAGATAGAAGAATCCATAATTTTGTAGATATACATGAATCAAGCGCCACACAATGTATCTTCCAATAGCTTCTCCAACTATTCTTAGACCTCCATCAAACAAGTAGTGTGTATAGTTAACTAAAGAAAAACGGAAAAGGAAAAAAATAATCCCCAACCAAAAAGGTTTCATCATATCAACTTAATCACCGAAGTAGTAGCTTTTTCACATATAAAGTATCATATTGACACATTAATAAATCAACCATCTGCTAAAAAGACCAAATTTTATAAATACGTTATATATATTCTGAATCCCAACTTAGGAGCCAAAAGCACAGATTTGTATACAATAAAACAATGCAAAATATTAACTAAAAGAGAGGGAATATGAAGGAACTGACCTGAGCAGTAAACATTGTAACGCCCTGCTATTTCATATATGAATCCATCGCAACCAATATAACAACGCACCTCAAAGCCATCCCTTTCACTGAACTAAGAATTAAAATTTATAACTTCTCTATTTACATGTCCTTAAAATCTTGTACCCAACTCCAAGTTCTACAAACATGATGACAATTACAATAGAAGAACCCCATGGGTGTACAGGACAACAACGAAATAAGTCTAACAACCCTATTACAAAACTCTAAGTCTTTACAGTAAAATATTCTCAACTGTTAATCCCAAAACCGCTGACTTCAAGTCACCACTATAGTTGTACAACATTATTTCCTGAAATATAGAATAGGGGTAGGAATACATTTAACCAAGTATTTAATCATTCGAATAAATTTATGGCACCCTTGAGACAAAACATAATAAATAGTTATGAACACATGTAATCTTCGTTGATTATGTAAATGCATAACAATTAAGCATGAACCATTGCACTTCACACCTTTACAACACAACAATTAAACAATCACATCAATGGAAAACAAACCATGAGTCCCATGTAAGAGTCCAACACAAGTTGCTTTAGTTTCAAAAATCGTCCCCCACATTTGCCGGCTATTATATGGCAGGAAGTGGGCACCCAAGAAAACCATCCGTTTTTCCACTTTCGCTGACTATTATATGGCAGGACTGTGTGGACACCCAAAAATATTTTTCCCACATTCATCCAGCAATAAGCCTAAACAGGGCATTTGGGCACCTTTTAAACTCTCCGCATGGGTACCAACACAACACCACATTTTCCAAAACTGACTCTTACCCGAACTCATGCACAATTAACAATTCCATCACATTTTAATTCCATCAACAAACATCCATCATCACAATAGATGAAACACCACATAATATTCAAAGAATAATAATATTCAAGTCACAATTCCTTTACCATATCAACATCCACATCTTTCATCTCTTGATTGTTCATAATATTCCATGAATCAAAGGAAATTCCACTCAATTTAGTGTTTTCTATTCAAAGTGAAAAGTTAGGGTTTTACCAAATTTGGGGGTTTCTCTCCTTCATCATAGATATAGGTTTTAACAACATTTATATATACATTTTTAGCAAAAGAGTTAAGAAATTTCAAGCAAAAGTCAAGCAAAATGATTTATTTGTGTAAAACATGGATTTAATCCAACAAGATTCTCAAATTAGCTTATAAGTCACAATAATACCATAAAATCTCTTCAAAATAAAGAAATACTAGGATAAAAGTATCCATACCTCAAAAACTCGGAAAAACCCAAAGTTGATGAAATCTCAAAGTCATTGGATCAAAAGAAAGCCCTTGACGTGCTCTCCAGCCTTCCTTAAGGGACCTAGGCGAGAAGATGCTTCTAGATGAGTAGATCTAGCTATCTAAGTGGGGAAAAAGTTGGGTTTAGAGAGAGAGGAGAGAGGCTCACGGTTTGAGAGGAAAGAGGAGGAGAAAATCATGAGAGAGAAAAGTGTTGGGTCTATTTATAGTAGTAGAAAAGTATCCCTAAGGTCATTGCAAATAATAAGCCCAAAACCCCCAAAAGTAGGGCCCATTCGGACCCCAAAATTCTGGAAATAACACACAGGGGTCGACCCTTCGGGCAGAGGTATTGACCCTTTAGGTAGAAAAGACAATCTGGCACAAGTAAGGGGGGGTCGACCCTTAGAACAGAGGGGGTCAACCCTAATTTCTAGCAACTAACACACAGATTCTGCAATATAAGAGGGTCGACCCTTCCCAGACTAGTGTCGACCCTAGAAAACTAGCAGAGGCACTAAGAATTCAAACAGGTATAACTCTCTCGTTCGGACTCTGTTTTAGGTCATTCTTGTGTCCAAATCAAAGCCCTGGAAACAAGCTTTCCAATGGTTCCAGCCTCACATTCAAATTCAAAGTATAGAAGGAGAAAAGGGATAAAGAGTGAAGGTTGGTCAAAAATGAAAACTCAAATTTGGGGCTTTTGATCTAATCTTGCTTAAATACCTTGTTAAGGCTTCAATCAAGGTTCCAAACATCCCCAAAGGATCTTCAATCATAATATTTAAAGTTCACTTGCCAACCCATCAATGTCAAGAGTCCGACAACCATACAAGTTTTAAGATAACGGGTACTAATTTACACCCATCCAATACGAATTAGAATCCGAGTCATTACAAACATCAACGGTGAGTGAGTGAAAAGATTCATTTCTCTACCATCACACCTGTAAAACAAACAAACAAACACACACACACACACATCCAAAAAAAAAAAAAGACAGCAACAAATCACAAAGCAAAGAAACAAATCACAACGAAAACCAGGAGAATAATTTTAATTAAAGGACTTTTTTAGTTACTCTATTTACCATAAAAATAATTTTGTTAGTTCAATTACCTTATGAATTTGTGATTGCTTGTCATCTGCATCTACATTGTCAACTGGTTGGATGAGAGAACAATGTCATAATCATAAACATTATTTTATTGTTGCGCCACAAATCATCGCAACAAGGTCATCAAATATTTTCATTGAGAACATTCTTTTACCCATTTCTCATGCAACCAAACATTGAAAAATGAAAAAAAAAGAAAAGAAAAGAAATTTCATCCAATTATATGATGATCAAACAACTGGAGCTTGAGAAAGAATGATATACGAAGGATAACCATTATTACCTTAACAAATCTAGGTTGTAAAACTTCTTGGTTCATCTCTTCAACTTCAACTTTAAACATGCTAACAAACACAAAAGGAAAATCATAAAATTCAATTGTTTTGAGTACAGGAAAAAGTGAAAATGCTGAAAAAAATTTGAACATCAATAAAAATGGATAATAGATATAGACAAATTTGAAACGCGAAAAAAAACATTAATAAGAAAATCAAGAATTCTAATAGGACAATTTTATTATATTTGTTAGGTTTTATTTCTTGGCAATCCCGTTTGACAAAACTCCTTTGAGTTGTAATTTTATTCGCACTTTTTATTTCAGTGAGGCTATGAGTGTTTAGATGCGAATCCAACCCGAATTGTGCTTTTCAGAGAAGTTTGTGATGATAAAGCGTTCAAGATTGCCACTTCGCTGATTATGACGGGGATCGAGCTGCCTGGTCAGCTCGCGGGGGTTCAGGGGGCAGCGCCCCTTGGCGGGTCCGGGGCAGCGCCACGGCGGGGTCGAGGGGAAAGGGACGCTCGAGCGGGGATTGGAAGCTCTCAGCATCTCTGCAGTCGCCTGAAAAAGTACTGGATGGTGTGATTCGACGCTCGAGCGTCAAAACCGACGCTCGAGCGTGGAGCCTGTATGAAATCATAGAATTTGAAGTCTCCGCTCGAGCGGGAAGAGCCATGCTCGAGCGGACCGCGCGATCCCAGATTTCCAGATTTGATTAAGGAGTTGGTTTTCTTCTGAAACTAGGATTGCTTTGGTTTTCTATAAATAGTTGGTTTTCTCCCAACACTAGAGGAACTTCTCCAGATCTTATTTTTGGATCTTAAGGTTTATATCTGGAGATATTTTTGCTAGTTTCTTTGATGTTTTTATTGAGTATTCAACTCATGGTTTAAAGAGAGTACATCAAAGGTTGTGTTTTGTTCTACAAAAGAGAGAGTTGTTCTTCGGTGGATTCTGAAGAATTCGAGCCTGAAGCTTTGGTGGATTCCAGGGTGGCTCATCGTAAAGACAATTCCGAGGTGAAGACGGGTTGGAAGAGGCACATAGAGGTTGGTTCAATTAGGCGTGGATTCGTTAAGTAATTGAGAGTATACCTGTGTAATTCCTTTAAATCTTCTTAGTGGGTTGTTTTTGTGGCTGTTGCCCGTGGTTTTTTGATCACAGTTGGAGGTGTCCAATTGTGATTTTTTCCACGTAAAATCGTTGTGTCTCTTTGTCTTGATTGTTTGATTGGGATTGTTATATTCTGCTTAAAATTGATACATAATCACAAATCAACATCTAGGGGATTTCTAGTTTTTTCAATATTTTTATTGGATGAAAGGTCAACAAAAGGAAGTAATTGAATCATATATATAGGTGAAACATGATTATAAATTAAGGAAAATCAACAATGAAAACCACTTTCCTCTACTATAAATATACGTGTGTTTAAGGCAAAGTACAGTAACACTTAAAATTATAGCCACATTTATAGGCACATACCTTGGAAAACTTCTTGTCTCTCTCATAATCAAGGCCAGATGGAGCATTTTGCAAGGTCAGAAGCAATACCTGACAATTGTGAATTAGCATTGGATTATAAGATACTACTTCCATCAAAGATGCAGATAAAAGCATGTGACTTCACATAATGTATGCACCTTCATTGGAGGATAATTTGAAAAAGGAGCATGGCCATGGGCAAGCTCTAAAGCTGTAATGCCAAAAGACCAAATATCAATCTTGTAGGAATATTATTGAAATAAGAACACTTCACAGTATGTAATTAAAAAAATAAAAAACAAGAAAGAACACTTGCAAGAAACATGTAAACAGACTTGAAGTCATAACCATGTAATTGCTCCATAACCTTAGGTGCCATCCTGTAAAACAAATAATCATCCACTAATTAAAGAATATACTACATACAAAAACAAGAAAGAAGTTGACCCTTGGATTACACTATATTGAGATGTAAATAATGTGATATTGGATCCCTCTGATAGAAAGGGTACACACTAAACAATTATATTCACAAAGCAATGCGTCAGGTCTTAAAAGATGCAAGCTAAAAAAATAAAATAAAAAAAGGCACTAACTCATGCTAATTCAACATAATGTGGTAATTACACGTATCATACTGACTGCACCAGAAACATGATTTTGCATTTTCACCTGAGTATCACCCAAATGATCTGGTAAAAAGCATCGTGACCATTGCTATCTAGGTTCGTTGAAACGAATTGAAACTAGTAATTCCCTATGACTTATCAAACCACGAGAAACCAAGTAAGAAAAATAATAGAAAATAAAACATTATTATAAGAAAAGGCTTTCGTATCTCTGTAAATTTTAAAGAAAAAAGAACTTTGCTAAAGATAAACATTTTTCATCCACCTAGTTGAGAGCTCAAAGAAGTGACAATATGAACATTTATGATATAGTCAGCCAAGCAGACAAAGTTGAATTTGACCATGAAATTTCATCTTTAGACCTTCCTCACCCACTCTGTTTTACATTTACCACATGCTTATGAAATGGTTTTTAGGTCTGGAGCTTAAGCATTTTCCCAACAATCCCCACCCATTTATTAATGCAAAGCTTTAAAAAAAGAAAGAACAGAGAACTTGAAAAAAGAGAATGTATCAAGTGGTTACAAATACACAAGCTGACTTCATGGAGAATAAGATAAGATAATGAAGAGAAAGGACACTATTAGCTGAGTCCAGGCAAATGCATTTGAGTTTCATTGCTAAACTTTTTAATAGATCAGCAATGTAGAGCAAGTAAATATTGTTAAATGTACACATCTTCCCTTTCAAGAATACTTGTGATCTAGGTTTTAGTTTTATCCAAAACAACCGTCCCATTAAGGTATAACCAAAGTGTGTCTGTACCAATTTATTTTTTAAAATGGAGCTACAACAATCAATCAATGGCGATAATCTAAATCCCTAATTGTCCAAGTCCAAATTAAAATAAGAAACATAATAATTTCACAACAGAAATAATAATTTGAGAGATAGAGATTTGTGAAGAAAATTAGTAGCAAATAAATTATGTACTCATAAGCAAGAACTATTGAAGTAGAATTTTCAACTAACATGCATTAACCACTTAAGCTAATTTTTCAACTCGCTGCAAATTAAAATGAACTTAGACCAAAAAAAAAAAATAATAATTCAGGAAACTAATTTTTATACAATCACATGCTTTCAAAATTAGTTCAAGAACCTGGAATTCCCTTAGCGTTCTCTAATTTTAGATTCAAGAAATTTTTTTTTTATACAATCACAACTAAGTTAAAGGATCCTAATTTTTGTAACAGAACATCAATTGTTTTAGAATAACAAATTTAAAAAAAAAATTGTGTTCAACCCATTAAAGAACCCAATTTCACAATAAGCAATTGACATTGAAGATATTTTTCCCAACTCAGATTCAAGAAGTTTATAAAAAAAGAGAAAAATTCAGAATCTAAAACAATATAATCACATGCTTTCAGAATTAATTCAAGAACCTAGACTTCCTTAAGGTTCACTAATTTTACATAATTTTGGAGTTACTCAATCAAAACCTTGATTTTGTAGTGAAAATCCCCAAATCAAAACCCTAGTTTGAATCTACAAACCTGGTTGAAGGGTGGAAGTGTTCTTTGCATGCGTTCGTCTCTTCCGTCTCCTTTCGGCCATCTTCTCTCTCCGTCGTTACTTCTCTTTCTTTGTTCTTTTCTTCTAGTTCATAGCTATGTCTGTGTGTATTTTCTTTGTCCATCTTCTCATTCTCACTCATTGTCATGCTGGTTGGGGTTTGGGTTTGGGATTCAGGGTCTGATGGAGAGAGAGAGTGAGGGTTTTGAAGAGTTTTTGCAGAAGAGAGAGAGAAGGGTTTGGGATTTGGGGTCTGATGGAGAGAGAGGGTAGGGGTTTGAAGAGTTTTTGCAAAGACATGAAATAAAGAGAGAGAGAGAGAGAGAGAGAGAGGAGAGATAGTGTGATAGAGAGAAAGTTCAGGGTCTGATGGAGAGAGAGAGTGAGGGTTTTGAAGAGTTTTTGCAAAAGAGAGAGAGAAGGGTTTGGGATTTGGGGTCTGATGGAGAGAGAGGGTAGGGGTTTGAAGAGTTTTTTGCAGAGACATGAAATAGAGAGAGAGAGAGAGAGAGGAGAGATAGTGTGATAGAGAGAAAGTGAAAGGGTTTTGTTTAGAGTTACGGCTCAAAACGACATCATTTTGGGATTTCAACACTCAACATTCATGCTTTATATATAGGGATCAATTTTTTAATTTTTAAAAATTACTCATATCCTTTGTAAAGTTATATAAAATTGATAAATGTTTTTAATTTTTTTAATTTTTTCATGAAACAAATTTTTAATCTTTTAAAAAAAATCTTAAACAAGTTTTAGAAAATTAAACCAAATATGACCACTAATAAGACTAACAGTTAGTTTTTTTAAAATTTTTTTTTTTATATTTAAATCCGAAGAGAAGTCTTAAAGTTTAGGGATGAGCAAGAAAAAGGAAGGGGATGGGGGAGGGCATGAAGGTAATTAGGAATTAAGTTTTTGCGACGAGTTTAAGGACCATCATTAATGAGCAAAATAAAATCTTTTGCGACGGATTAACAAAAGCCGCTGTAAAAATAAAAAAATTAAAAAAAGCAGGTAATGTACCGTTGCGTATAATATTAATTTTTGTCACGGCCTTGGATTTTCTGTCTCTAATAATGGTATTTAGTCGATGCCTTTTTTGCGACAGTCAAATGTCGTCGCAAAAAAATTAATTTCGCAACGATTTTTTTTGCCATCACAAAATTTTGCTTTTTGCGACGATTTTCAAATCGTTGCAAAAAGTTATGTATCTAAAGCCTCCTTTTTTAGTAGTGAGTCGTCCTCTGTCATTCATGGGTAGAATAGAGGCGCGGATTTTGGGAATTGTATATTTTATATAAAAATCAAATTGAAATATTTTATACAATCACACCTATTTAGGGTGTGATTAAATTTATATATATATATATATATATATAATTACACTTATTTAAAAGTGTGATTAAAAAGTAGTAATGTATATATAATCACACTTTAATTAGAATGTGTGATTAAAATATATATATCTATATATATAATCACACTTATTTAAAAAGTGTGGTTAAAAAGTAGTAGTGTATATATAATCACACTTTAATTAGAAGGTGTGATTAAAAAAAATATATAATCACACTTAATTGAAAAGTGACATAAAAAATAAATATTATCACACTCAATCAAATTAAATGTGATTAAAATATCAATCTTTTTTTTTTTTTTTTGGTGTCAAAATGTGATCTTTAACTATTTTTGTAGTAGTGTTGGATGAGAGGAGATGGGTTAGACATTTTGAAAATGAAGTCAAGTTGAATGATAGATCATACATTTTTCCTTCTATTTATAGGGTCTTGATGTAGATATTTCCCACATAATTTGGCATGTCTGTCATCATCATTACAATGTCAAGACCCAAGTTCCTACCATGCCTCCGAAAAGGGATAGTTTGGCCCCATTCTAGTACTCGGCATGAATGTTTGTCGATTCTACCGGTATCACCTATTCGATGTATCACTTGATTGGCAAATAGGTTGCTCATCGTTTGAACCTCTGTAATCTAGTGGGCCTGGTCGGATTTGGGCCCATGATTGATGGCCTAGATGTGCTTTGTTTGCTGAATGTGCAATTTTTACACTCAACTCACATAATTGCCCCTAAGCTCCTGGTCACCTCGAACGTTGAGTGGCTTGCGTATGAGACCATTCACCTTGAAATTTGGGCACGTGACAGGTACGTTGCTTCAACTTTGGCACGATTGATGGGACCCCACAAAAAGATATATATATATATATATATATAACTTCCCGCTTCTTTAGTCTTCCCTCACATGCCTCATTTATTGTCTTTTCAAAAACTAAATTCTCAGCACCCTTATGTCTCCGAAAAGTCCCTCTACTTTCTGCAACTCTCTACTCTCGTTTCCCTCATTTGATGTCATTTTACATCCTCCCTCTCTGAGCATTCCACAAATTCCTTTGTAAGTCCTCTATCCCCGCCTTCTCTCTTTGTATTTTACATTTTTAATTTTGTCCCATTTCCTTTGAGTTTTTTTTCATTTTTACCTATGAGTGCCTATGGCAAACTACTTAAAATCTCTTCTTTCTGAGTCGAAGGTCATCTCTTTCCATTGTCATTTTGAAATCTCAGATAACATTGAGTTAGAACTCATCATTGGGGATGGTGTCCTTAACCTAGAAATGGCTAACACAAGCACCATTGCTCTGTCTTTGTTGGTCATCACTGAGTAGGGAGTTTGCTTCCCCTTTCATCCTTTACTGCGAATCATCCTTCGTTTCTGGGGCTTAATTCCCTCTCAACCAAACATCAATTTTTTCCACATTATAATGGGGATTGTTGAATTGAACAACTTCCTTGGGATCAATCTTGGCATTCTTGCTATTCGACACTACTACTCCATAGGCATATCTTCTGGTCGGCTTGGAAGATTTTTCCTGAAAGCCAAGGATATGGACCACCAATTGGTAACCATATTAGCGAGTTTGGGCAAAAATGTTGATAAAGTAATGGTCCTAATTTGTGGCAACTTGGAATTTGACATTGAGGAAGACCGCTCAAACCCCATTCCTAGGCTTAAAGGTGACCCAAATGGCCGAATAGCCTATATTTTTACATTTGAAAAATGCCTTCTAATTTGTTTTTGATCGGATTTACTTTTTGTTAGTGCCAACATAAAAATAAATAATAATAATAAAAAAAAGCTCTCCAGACAAGTAATACTGAGGTACTTGCACAAGTAAGGAAAGCCTTAGACTATACTGGTCGAAGAGATTGGCAAAGTCAAGGCCGTGTCGCCCACATCATTCTGAGATACAACCCCACTTACACCATGTTCGCTACTGCTGACAACGTGTCAATCTTTGAAGGGGAAACTCATCTAGTAGCCAGTACATACGGCGATGCCCTTAGCCTCAGGGAGTTAGAATGAGCTGATTTAATCAATGACAAAAGTGTTAAAGTAAGAGCCCAGGATAAGGAGTTGGCAAATAACCCTTTCACACGAAGAAGTTGGCATGTCAGAACTCAATCTATTTCCTAAGTTTGAAATCTTTTCTGATCAAGTAGATCCCTAAGCACACACTTAGGATGACACTAACTTCATCTTTCAAGATTTAAAGGATTTGCCAAGTTTAATTGAAGATATGGGTGCCAAGAAAATGTCCCTATTGTAGATCGCCAAAAGGGACAACGCCAAGAAGATGGCCACAAAGAATAAGATAGCGGTTGCTGAAAAGAGTGGGGAACTTGTACCTTTTATTGGCATGCTGGGCATTGAAAAGGTTGTTACAATTCCCCAGGCACCGGCAACTGAAATAACCCCCACTGTCGTGACCATAGAAGAGGCTGCTCAAAGGAGTTCCAAGCGTCTTGCCGAATCAGTTGAAACCGTTGAGAAGAGGGATCGCACCTCCCATGCATTGGACATCGTAGCACCCTTTGTGATTCAACCTAAAGTAAAAGGTGTGAACGTACCAATTGGTGCTTCAACTCTCAAATAGCCTGGTGTAGACATCCCATTTTTGACCGTCCTCAAGACTTGGACGTCATCGTTTGAACACTCGATGATCATCCATGTTCATGTTCGTTTTGAGTTCTCGAAGGTCTCGGCTGTGTGCCTTGCCTTAAGATCTCTCAACTTGTCTGTTTTGTGCTTGATTGTGGACCAAGGACTTGTGGTTTTGCTTCTGAGGGAAGAGGGTGGCTTGTTTTCCATCTCCTGAGCCCATCGGCCAAGGCTTGAAGCCATCGGTCTTGTTTTCTTGCCATCGGCCAAAAGTTTTGGCCGATCGGCACCTTTTTTGGTCGATCAACACTTATGTTGGTCGATCGGTCATATTTTCTGGCCGAGCCCTTTTCATCTACTTTTTACAGATATTTTGTGCCAGTTGTGACAGCTGGTATGCACAATTCTGATCTTACATACACGTGTATGGAGGGATTTGCCCCAAGACTCAAGCTTGTTCAACAAGCTTGAGAATTGGATTTCTATAAGAAGGGAGCCTCCCCTCCCTTTCCACAGGTTTAGCAAAATAGATATAGAGTTCATATATTCCTCTCTCTCTATATCTCTCTCTCTCTATATATTTGTGTGTGTGTTGGTGCCTTAAAAGTGTATTTTGTTCATACTTTTGCACTATAGCACCTGGTAGAACACCATCCTTTGGTTGCTGAGGCATTGGGAAGTTAGTTTCAGAGTTCTTGGGCTGGTTTTGATCCAAGGAAGTTGCTGGAGTTGTGTTCTTGAAGGTGTTCTTCAAGGGTGAGCAAACTACCTTTTGTTTCCCCATTTTGGCTTAAGCCTTTAGACCTATTTGTATATTGTTTTAAGCTTAATTATAAACTAAAAAAATTTCTATTTTTGTGTGCTTAAGATGATTGTTTAAGGTCACTTTTTGGTTGGGGGTTGTCTACCCCCTCTTAGGCCTTGTTTGGCCTTGTTTTGAGCCACCTCTTTTGGCCTTTGTTCTTGCCTTTGCATGACCTTTCTACCACTGAAATCTAGAGCATTTTTAGTGGTGGAAAGGTAGTTTTAGAGTCTTGTATAGGAGAGGGACACCCCTCTCTCCTTGTGTCTCATATGCTTGTGTTATTGGCTCATAATGGTAGCATGTTTGCTTAGCATGTTTTGGCTTCATTTTAGCAAGTATTTGGTGTCATTTGGTCATGATATACCTCTGTTCTAGGTTGGTTTAATGGCTTCTTGCATGCACCATATACTTGTCTTGTAATCCCCTCTATTGCCTTAACATGCATCTAACATTTGGACTATCATACTTGCATATTTTGGCTCAACTCAAAGGACTTTAGGTCATATTTCAGCATGCTAAAGCTCTGTTTGGTGTTGCTTTGATCATATATGCATTGCTTTGTATAGCTACCATACATCCTCGCTTACTAGCTTTGAATGTCCAAGTCATTAGCATGCACTACTTGGACCTTTTTTCATGATTTGGCATCATCTAATATGTTATTTCAGTCCATGTTTCATGCTCATATACTTGCATTTTCCATCCTTTCAAAGCTTTGAAGAGTTGGTGTTTTATGCCTCATGAATGGACCATTGTGTATGTCTCCATGCTTAGGTCTGTGGGATGCCATCTAAATGGGTTTTTGGGCTTATTTTGATATGTCGTAACTCTGTTTTCCATTGTTTAAATCATGCCATGTTTGGTATTGTTAGGTGTAGTGTAACACCCTATTGTAGCCTTGTTTGCCTCATGCCTTTTGGAGTTGTATTCTAGCTTGTGTTGGCTAGGTTTAAGCTTGGTTTTGGTCTCATCTTGACTAGCCTTGGGACTATTTTGGGTCCCATTGGCCCTTTGGGGCTTGCCTTACATGGTCATAGTTTGAGTCTCTTGGCTAGCTTCAAGTTTTGAGCCTTCTTGCATACTTTGTTTGTGTTATATGTGTGATTTGGCATCATTCCTAACATCATTACATAGCTTATGGTGCTGTCATATATCCATGTTTGCTACTCTTTAAGTGTGCTTAAGAGTTGTCCTCTTTATGCCTTAATGCTTGGGCCAATTGGTATGCATGATTGTCTTGCATTTTCATGCTCTTCTTACCATCTTTTTAGCACTTATGGCCACTGATTTTGGGCATGGCTAAGGTCTGTCCATCTTCGATATAAGTCCATTAGGTATGTGGTTTGCATGTTGTTGCATGCTTATTGCATTGCATGTTTGCATGCTTAGATTGCATTGCATTGTGCATGCTTAGCATATTACATGTTTGCATATTTAGGGCGCATGTCTATTGCATATTAGTTGCACTGCATGACATTAATGCATACTTGTTGTATGCTTGGGTTGTTTGCATGTTTGCTTGCATACTCATATCACATTGAGTGTGTTTGCATGCCATTAGTCTTGTTGCATTGTATAAATATCCCCATGTTGCATTGTACTTGGCATACTTGCATTGCATTGTGTTTGGTTTGGGGTGTCGAACCAAACACGAGGACCGAGGGACGTTCGTACTTGAAGTGATGAAACATGCCTCAATCCTTTGTCGCCGACACTCTTGATCCAACATGATAGAGTTCTAGGCATTCATGTGTTTTTGTACATTCATTCCATATTGAATTGCACACTTGGCTCCTTTGGCCATCATGCATCGACATGCGTGATTGATGGCCCAAGGGTCGAGCACTACACTCCCTTGAGCTCATGACATGATAGGGAGAG
>NW_021024917.1:0-14401 GCF_004153795.1 Camellia sinensis | reverse complement strand
AATATTGATCGTTAAGGTATAGTGGTTTCTTGCGAATGAATTTCCATGTTTATTTTAATGCCGTGTTCCACTTCTATTTTATTGCCAACTTCTATTTTTATTCAAGTTTCCATCTCATTCATTCCTTTTTTTTATTTAATTTCCAAATAGATCGTTTAAGGTATATAGGTTTCGCTGAATGAACTTTTCAATTTTAATTTTATGGAACTATCAATTTTTATTTTTAATTCAACTTTTATTTTATTTAATCCCTTTTCTATTTGAATTTCGTTTTTTATTTAATTTCCAAATAGATCGTGTAAGGTGTAGTGGTTTCTTGAAATGAACTTCCATGTTTAATTTTATGCAGTTTCCCATTTTCTATTTTATTCAAACTTCTATTTTATTCAATTTCCATCTCCATTCTATTTTCAATGTTAATTTAATTTCCAAACAGACTTGTTAAGGTATAGCTGGTTTATGAATAAATTTTCCAGTGTTTAATTTTAATGCAGTTTCCACTTCTATTTTATTCAACTTCTATTTTTATTCATTTCCCATCTCATTTCAATTTTCTTTTTTTATTTAAATTTCCAAATAGATCTTTAAGGTTAAGTGGTTTCTTGAATGAATTTCTCAGTGTTTATATTTTTCATGGCGAGTTTCACTTGCTTAGATTTTTTCAACTTTTTTTTATTCAATTTCCATGTCCATTCAATTTCTTTTTTTATTTAATTTCCAAATAGTCGTTAAAGGTATTGTCACGCCCCAAACCGCCCCCCAGTAGTTTGGTGCGTGATGGCCAGTAACCGCCGAGGTACGAAGGCCGTCTTACAAAATCACACATACAATCAGAGTATGAAAATGGGGCTTACAAGGCGGAAGCAAAAATATACATATAGAAGCCGAGTTGTCCATGAGAGCCGTGCCTAAGTCCATGGAATGTATACATCAAACACCTTTACAAGTCTTCGAATTTTAGATAACGAACAAATGAGGTACAAAATACATCCTGAACCAAAAGGCTTCTCAAGCCGAATATGCCAAAAACAAAAGAAGAAAACATAAGCCCGAGAAAGCCATATCTTCAAGACGAATGCAACACGGTAATCCAAAACATGTCGGCAAAGCACCAAACACATCGGCAATCACGTCTAGGCCTCAATGCCTTCTATGATTCATCACCTACATAGTTATATAGAGAGGGTGAGCTTGGATACTCAGTGAAAATGATATCTAGAAATAAAGGTTTGGCAATGAATTGATATCCAAGATTTCTCTTTCAAAACAATACGTAGTAACTTTACAATCAAGGGAAAAGTCAAGTTCATTTGCCGGCTTTCCAAGTTTCTTTTGGATGTCAATAACATCTACTTATTTCAAAGGGTGATGACATATCGAGACAAGAGCTGCAGTTGCATTAATAGTCCCCTCACTAAGGACTTTCAAAGACAAGCTGTGCTGCGAAAGTTTTAGAGTCCTCTAGCACTAAGGACTGTCAAGACAAGAGTGCAGTTGCATTATAGTCCCCTGCAGCTAAGGACTTTCAAGACAAGCTGTGCTGGCGAAAAGTTTAGAGTCCTCTAGCACTAAGTGACTGTCAAGACAAGAGTGCAGTTGCATTATAGTCCCCTGCAGCTAAGGACTTTCAAAGACAAGCTGTGCTGCGAAAGTTTAGAGTCCTCTAGCACTAAGGACTGTCAAGACAAGAGTGCAGTTGCATTATAGTCCCTGCAGCTAAGGACTTTCAAGACAATGTCATCAAACACAAGATAGCATTTGTATATATCAAAATAGGGATAGTCATTCATGCTAGATCAAGTACTTTTCAAAACAAGGCAGACGAGATTTATTGAAAGCAAGTGTAACATAGCTTTATTAAAAATACCACTCACATTACGTTTCTTTCACACGTCGGGGTCGAGACAAGCCCAAGTCCTACACACAGAATGGCAAAGCCTATTGAATGCGCTTTCAAACAAGTCTCTCATGTACACAAAGTGTTTTCGGAAAACATGCTGGGCACCAACCAGGTCTAGGCCGAGGTTCCACACCTCCCTTGCCGAGGTGTTGTTCCCGAGGGCGCACATGCAAGGAAAAGAGTCGGGAAACTCCTGGGTTTCCCTCTGTTGATAAACATGAAAGAACATGGTGTGAAAACATGAAAAATACGAATGTTTGATTTACATAAATCTGCCATCGCAAATCTGGGATTTTCGTGCCTATGAGTTTGAAAACATGGACCTGGGTACCCGTAGTTGAAAAATCATGCAAGAACAAACACAAAACTTGAGTCTAGGCGAAAAAAGCTTTCGGATC
The DNA here is from genome assembly GCF_004153795.1 of Camellia sinensis. Classification (NCBI taxonomy): domain Eukaryota; kingdom Viridiplantae; phylum Streptophyta; class Magnoliopsida; order Ericales; family Theaceae; genus Camellia; species Camellia sinensis. The sequence continues at coordinate 12,103 of NW_021024917.1, read as the reverse complement.
AAAACAAGACTTTCTTGAAGAACACATGAACGTCATTTTCTCTTCTAGAATCGAGCTTCAAAAACGATGCATGGCTTACAAATCATTTTCAATCATGCAATGCACATAACATAAACATAAAGAACATCATGAGCAGATCAAGAAATCTAACCTTAGAACACGGATCTAACGGTTCGACTCTAGGAAATCAAGGGCTTGAAGATCTAGCTTCCCTGCCACTCTAGGATCTCCTTCTCCCTCCTAAGTTTTCCTCTCTCTAACAAAGACAAGGTATGAATACTAACAATGATGAGTATTTCGACTATCCCGGTTCTGGGGTTACCCTCTGCTGTAGAACCGTGGCGGCCGACTGGATGTGAGGTTTCACCTGAAAAGGTGGCTGAGCGAGACCCGACGAAAGCATGATGGAAGGGTGTCAATCAAAGCAAAAACGGTATGGGCCTCTCTGACGCGGTGCAATTGACATCGGCTACAACAAGGCGTATCTAACACGCTAGGACGGATTGGCAATCCCGGCATAGGGGGTGACAGTCGGCTAAGCAAAAGACCTCGGTAACTAAGGGTGACAAATGACCTCGGCTAGGAAGGGACAACACTTGACTAGGTGAGCTGTGCCACAATCTTGGCTTAGATGCGCCACACCTCGGCCTAGGTCATTATACCAAGTTCCAGGACGAGATCACTTGGGTGCAAGGGTAACATCTCGGCTAATGTGGTCAAGGCAAAGGACTTGAGGTCGACAAGCGGTTTTTCAAGATACCTAACGCTAGACTGAAGGATGACCTCGGCATTGGAATAACGTCGGCTAGCATAACTCAGGCAAGCGCGTAACCTATAGTTTTCACATCAAGGAAAGGAATAGAGACAAGCATACTACACTTAGACAATTCCAAGGCTTCAAATCAAGACATGGATCGCATTAGTCAAGCAAAACAAATCACAACATACACATGCATAGCTAAACGAGTCATAATCATAACTCGATGCTCATGAACATGATGAAGACCATAAAGTGTGGGTTCCTATCAGTCTTAAGCCCTCCTTAAAGAAGTTTTGGGTCCCCCCAAACTTGAAGTTTACCTTGTCGCTACGAATTAAACTCCGGGAACGGATCTCTTATCTCCTCTTCCTTTCCCATGTGGCCTCTTCGCCAATATTTGTTCTCCTCCATTGCGACTTTTCACCAATTGGAATCGACTTGTTCTCTCACTGCTTCACTTGTCTGTCGATAATTTCTCATCGGCTTGCTCTTCGTAGCCTCAAGTCTTCATTAACGTACACACACCCGGAGTAACTCTTATTATCAGTGCAAGTGGGTTCTCAGATTAGTTTTTCTCAGCATGTCGAAACATGGAACAGCGCTGTGGACTTGGCTGCAAATCTGGCGGCAAGAGCGAGTCCTGTTTAAGCAACGGCGTTAACTTTCTCAAGATTTCAAACGGCCCAAATTAAGTATCGGGGGTGCAAAGTTTACCCTTCTTCACCCGAATAGATCTCGAACTCCCTGTCATCCTGGTGCGAGACCGTTGCGAAAGAATACTGATCCCCAATTTCAAATTTCTAACTTCCCTCCTTCTTTGGTCGGCATACACTTCTGTCGACGTGCTGTGCAGTTTATAATCCTCGCTGAATGAGTTTTGATCTTGTTCAGTGTGTCATTCGAACCAATTCGGTGGGCCAAATTAGGAGCTTTGGTCTCCGCACTTCAGTCCAACATATCGGCGACCTGCACGTCCTCACCATACAAGGCTTCAAACGGCGCCATGCCTATGCTGGCTTGATAACTGTTGTTTGTTAACGCGACTCTACTAAATGGGCAAATGCGATTCCCATACTTCCCTGGAAGTCCAACACGCACAGTCTGAGCATGTCTTCGAGTGTCTGAATCGTTCTTTCTGTCTGTCCGTCGGTCTGGGGTGAAAGGCCGTGCTAAAATCTCAACTCTGTTCCCAAGGCTCCTTGTAGACTCTGCCAAAAATCTTTGAAACGAAAGCTTCGGATCTCGGGTCTGACAGCAATGGACATCGCACACCATGAAGCCTAACGATCTCATTCATCGTACAATTCCGGCAAGTCGGTTTGGCATTGAATGTAGTCTTAATCGACAAAAAAGTGAGCTTGAACTTAGTAAACTGTTTCAACTATAACACCAAATGGAATCCATACAATCTTTGCGTCCTCGGCAACCCACTAGAAATCCATCGGAGATGTGCTCCATTTTCCACTCAGGAAATTGACAAGGGTTGAAGAAAGTCCTGCTGGTCTCTGGTGTTCTGCCTTCATTTGCTGACTAACACAGAACATATTGTTATTAAAGCCCATTAATTGGAAAATGAAAGGACAAGTTAGAATTAAATGAACACTAACTAGCATTAAATGAACACTAACTAGCATTAAATGAACACTAACTAGCATTAAATGAACACTAACTAGCATTAAATGAACACTAACTAGCATTAAATGAACACTAACTAGCATTAAATGAACACTAACTAGCATTAAATGAACACTAACTAGCATTAAATGAACACTAACTAGCATTAAATGAACACTAACTAGCATTAAATGAACACTAGTTAGAAATATGAATGGACAAGTTTGAATATGAATGGACCACTAATAAGGGTAGTAACTGAACTACTAATAAGGATATTAAATGAACCATTATGAAAATTTAATGGACACTAACCCTTGGTTTCCAAACACAACCAACGTGTTTTAAACCTACCCAACACGACCCAAGACTCATATACAAAGAGTAAAGGATGGAAACTAGAAAAAGACAACAACACATCCACGGAACTGAGTCTGAAATACCATTAAACAATGAATGGCCGTTTGCCTAATCCTCATGCATTGTCTACAACAATCACGGCTATCCTCCACTGATAGCCCAAAGCAGTTATCTCTATACAGAAAATAAGTGCACAATGGATATTCAATCAACATTTCAATTTGGTGAGTGATAAATAATTCAACTACACCCTTTAACCCCATACATTCCCAATCTCGACAATTCCATTTCATTTCCTCATTTCTCACAATTAATTATCCCAATTAATCAAACAATGTAATTAGGTCTTTTCCATAATTACCATTTCAACCCTTAGGTCCCATTTTCATCAATGATTCAACATTTATTTCATTTCTCCATGCCAAACATGCATCTAGGTTTATTATAAATAAAACCCCAACTTTTGTAAAAATAACACAAGAGCCCCAAACTTTCACAAAATTACCAAACCAACCCCAACATCTCAAAATACCAAAATTTAAAGACAAAATCCATAGAGAGGAGTAGGATATCCCAACCTCAAATTCGGAGCCTCAAAGGAGAAGATGACAAAATCCAACGTGCTCCAAAACTCAAAATTTTCAGATTAAAATGTAGCCCTCGACGATCAACAACCTTTTTGTAAAGGCCAAAGATGAGCAAATCACTCCTACTAGATCAAAACCTAGAGAGAAGGTAGAGTTCTAGAGTGAGAGGCTCAACAATGGTGTTTTTGGAAAAGTAGGAGAGAGAAGAGAAAGTGAAAAAGTGATTTGAAAAGTCAAAACACGGAACTTAAACCCAGTCGACTCGCTCGAGCGTCAAACACCCCGCTCGAGCGTCAGTCACAGACTCCCGCTCGAGCGTCAACAATCCCGTTCGAGCGGTGGATGCACACTCCCAGAACTTTTACAGAACCAGGTCTCCGCTCGAGCTTCCAACTCCCCACTCGAGCGTCACTCACACAACCCCGCTCGAGCGACCAATCCCATGCTCGAGCGTCCAACACCGCACAGGAGAAACTGGATGGGTGCAATTTCCGCTCGAGCGCCAAAACCCCCGCTCGAGCGGACAGGTTAAAATCTGGGCAACTAGTTTTGGTTTCGAAATTCAACCAACCTGTAACAAACCTGCCCAACACATCCCATAACTCAAATACTAAGTAAGAAAGGATGTAAACAAGATAATAAATAACTACCAACATCCACGGACACATGTCCAGATCACTGTATATCAAGGGTAAACCCGGGATCGCTATAACCTCCCCCCCTTAAAGAATTTCGTCCCCGAAATTAAGCACAAGTTTTCAAAAACAGGTTTTTCCTCCATTTTAAACAATGTCACACTTTAACATTCAACAATTCGACCCATTACCGGTCACCCCCTCCCTTTAACAAGAGGCATTTCAAAATATGTAAACAACATATGTACTCTCAACATGCATCAACACTACGCATTTCCTTTCCAATTTCAACAATATATTGATCGCTATAAATTACTCAATAAATTCTCAGTAAATTACTTAGGAAATTTCTCAGTAAATTACGTGTAAAATTCTCTGTAAATTATTGAGCATATTCTTTGTAATTTATTAGAAAGTTCTGAGTAAATTCTCAAAAAATTACAACAAATTTTTTTGTGAATTAATTAGTAAATTACTACGTAAATTACTCAATAAATTCTCAGAAAATTATATATAAATTCTTGGTAAATTCAAAGTAATTTCTTAGTAAATTTTTCAGCAAATTACTCCATAAATTCCCAATCAATTCATATTAAATTCTCAATAAATTACTCGTTAAATTTTCTGTAAATTCTCTATAAATTACTTTGTAAATTATATGTAAATTCTTTAATAAATTACTTAAAAAAATTTCAATAAATTCTGAGTAAATAACTCAGTAAATTCTGTATAAATTCTTGGTTAATTACTCAGTAAATTCATATTAAATTACTCGTAAAATTATCACAAAAAAAAAATTGTAAATTACTTTGTAAATTTTCAGTAAATTATTCGAACATTAATTAGTAAATTTCTTATAAATTCTCAGTGAATTACTTCATAAATTTCTCGTAAATTATCTGTAAATTCTTAGTAAATTATTCACTAAATTTTGAGTATATTACTTAGTAAATTCGCAATAAATTAATCTCTAAAGTCTAAGTAAATTACCAATAAATTCTTAGTAACTTCGCAAATTCTCAGTAAATGACTTAGCAATTTCCAACTAAATTGCCCAGTGAAGAACTTAGTAATTTATCAGTAAATTTGTTAGTCAATTCACAGTAAATTCTCAACAAATTATTCAGTAAATTCTCTGTAAATTATCGTTAGATTCTTAGTAAATTAGTCAGTAAATTATCAGTAAATTCTCACTAAATTACTCAGTAAAATTCTCAACAAATTAGATGCAAACTTCGCAGAAAATTATTCAGTAAATTCTTAGTAAATTATTAGAAAATTCTGTGTAAATTCTTAGAAAATCATTAGAAATTTTTTTTTGTGAATTACTCAGTAAATTATGAGTAAATTAGTCTATAAATTCTCAGAATTTTTTTTATAAATTCTGGGTAAATTACACAGTAAATTCACAGAAAATTTTTTATAAATTACTCAGCAAATTACTCTGTAAATTCTCAGTAAATTGCTTGTAAATTCCCAATAAATTATTCGTTAAATTTTCAATAAATTCTCTGTAAATTAGTCAGTTAATTATCGGCAAATTCTCGGTGAATTACCCAATAAATTCAAAGGAAATTTCTCTGAAAACTTTCAATAAATTCTAAGAAAATTCTCAATAAATTATGAGTAAATTACTCGTTAAATTCACAGTAAATTCTCAATAAATTACTCAACAAATTGCTCAGAAAATTATCAGTAAATTCATAGTACATTCGTGGTAAATAACTCTGTAAATTCTCAGTAAATTGCTCCGTAAATGATTGGTAAGTTCCTAGAAATGTACTCAACAGATTCTCAGTAAATTCTCAATAAATTATGAGTAAATTACTCATTAAATTCACAGTAAATTCTCAATAAATTACACAACAAATTGCTCAGTAAATTATCAGTAAAATCATAGTACATTCGTGGTAAATAACTCTGTAAATTCTCAGTAAATTGCTCCGTAAATGATTGGAAAGTTCATAGAAAAGTACTCAACAGATTCTCAGTAAATTCTCAATAAACTCTTAGTAATTTACTGAGTAAATTCTCAATAAATTACTGAGTAAATTCCTGGTAAATTATTCAGTGAATTACTCGCTAAATTTATCTGTAAATTACTAAGTAAATTCCCAGTAAATTACTCGGTAAATTCTCAGTAAATTCTCTGTAAATTACTCAGTTAATTATCGGTAAATTCTCAAAAAGTTCTTGGTCATTTCTCAGTAAATTATTAGAAAATTACATTGTAAATTCCAAGAAAATAACACAGTAAATTATCTGCAAATTTTCAGTAAATTGTTTAATAAATTCTAAGCAAATTGCTGAGTAAATTCTTAACAAATTACTCCTTAAATTCTCAGTAAATTACAAGTAGATTAATGAGTGAATTATTCAGTGATTTATCAGTAAATTACTTAGTAAATTCTCAGTAAAATGTCAGTAAATTACTCGATAAATTCTCTGTAAATAACTCAGTAAATTATTAAAAAATTCTTAGTTAATTACTTAATAAATTCTTACTAAATTACTCAGGAAATTTCATAATAAATTATTCAGCAAATTCTTAGCAATTTATCAGAAAGTTCTGAGTAAATTCTCAAAAAATTACAAGAAATTTTTTTGTGAATTAATCAGTAAATTATGATTAAATTACTCAATAAATTCTCAGAAAATTCTATATGAATTCTTGGTAAATTCAAAGTAATTTCGTAGTAAATTATTTAGCAAATTACTCCATAAATTCTCAATCAATTCGTAGTAATTTCTCAATAAATTACCCGTTAAATTTTCTGTAAATTCTTAGTAAATTATTTAATAAATTCTAAATAAATTACTCAGAAAATTTTCAATAAATTCTGAGTAAATAACACAGTAAATTCTGTATAAATTCTTGGTAAATTACTCAGTAAATTCATAGTAAATTACTCATAAAATTATGAAAAAAAATTTCGTAAATTACTTTGTAAATTTTCAGTAAATTACTCAGTAAATTATTCAAACATTAATTAGTAAATTTCCTATAAATTTCCCGTAAATTATCTGTAAATTCTTAGTAAATTATTCACTAAATTCTGAGTAAATTACTTAGTAAATTCGCAATAAATTAATCCGTAACGTCTAGGTAAATTACCAATAAATTCGTAGTAACTTAGTAAATTCTCAATAAATGACTTAGCAATTTCTAACTAAATTGCCCAGTGAAGAACTTAGTAATTTATAAGTAAATTTGTTAGTCAATTCGCAGTAAATTCTCAATAAATTACTCAGTAAATTCTTTGTAAATTATGGTTAGATTTTTAGTAAATTACTCAGTAAATTCTCACTAAATTACTCAGTAAAATTCTCAATAAATTAGATGCAAAAGTCGCAGAAAATTATTCAGTAAATTCTCAGTAAATTATTTGAAAATTCTGTGTAAATTCTTAGAAAATCATTAGAATTTTTTTTTTTTGTGAATTGATCAGTAAATTATGAGTAAATTAGTCTGTAAATTCTCAGAAAATTTTGTAAAAATTCAGGGTAAATTACTCTGTAAATTCACATAAAATTTTTAATAAATTACTCAGCAAGTTACTCCGTAAATTCTCAGTAAATTGACTGCAAATTCTTAATAAATTATTCATTAAATTTTCAATAAATTCTCTGTAAATTACTCAGTTAATTATCGGCAAAGTCTCGGTGAATCACTCAATAAATTCAAAGTAAATTACTCTGAAAACTTTCTATAAATTCTAAGAAAATTCTCAATAAATTATGAGTAAATTACTCATTAAATTCACAGTAAATTCTCAATAAATTGCTCAACAAATAGCTCAGAAAATTATCAGTAAAATCATAGTACATTCGTGGTAAATAACTCGGTAAATTCTCAGTAAATTGCTCCATAAATGATTGGTAAGTTCCTAGAAAAGTACTCAACAGATTCTCAGTAAATTCTCAATAAACTCTTAATAATTTACTGAGTAAATTCTTAATAAATTACTAAGTAAATTCCTAGTAAATTATTCAGTGAATTACTCACTAAATTTATCTATAAATTACTAAGTAAATTTCCAGTAAATTACTCGGTAAATTCTCAATAAATTCTTTGTAAATTACTCAGTTAATTATCGGTAAATTCTCAAAAAATTCTTTGTCAATTCTCAATAAATTATTAGAAAATTACTCTGTAAATTCCAAGAAAATAACACAGTAAATTATCTGCAAATTCTTAGTAAATTATTTAATAAATTCTAAGCAAATTACTGAGTAAATTCTCAACAAATTACTCCTTAAATTCTCAGTAAATTACAAGTCGACTAATGAGTGAATTAGTCAGTGTTTTATCAGTAAATTACTTAGTAAATTCTCAGTAAAATGTCAGTAAATTACTCGATAAATTCTCTGTAAATTACTCAGTATATTATTGGTAAATTCTTAGTTAATTGCCCAATAAATTCCCAGTAAATTACTTAGTAAATTCTAACTAAATTACTCAGGAAATTTCTCAGTAAATTACACGTAAAATTCTCTGTAAATTATTCAGCAAATTCTTAGTAATTTATCAGAAAGTTCTGAGTAAATTCTCAAAAAATTACAAGAAATTTTTTTTGTGAATTAATCAGTAAAATATGAGTAAATTACTAAGTAAATTACTCAATAAAATCTCAGAAAATTTTGTATAAATTCTTGGTAAATTTAAAGTAATTTCTTAGAAAATTATTCAGCATATTACTCCATAAATTCTCAATAAATTAGTAGTAAATTCTCAGCAAATTACTCGTTAAATATTCAGTAAATTCACTATATATTACTTTGTAAATTCTCAGTAAATTATTTAATAAATTCTAAATAAATTACTTTAAAAAATTTCAATAAATTCTTAGTAAATAACTCAGTAAATTTTGTATAAATTTTTGTTAAATTACTCAGTAAATTCATAGTAAATTACTCACAAAATTATCAAAAAAAAAATCATAAATTACTTTGTAAATTTTTAGTGAATTACTCAGTAAATTCTGTATAAATTCTTGGTAAATTACTCATAAAATTATCACAAAAAAATTCGTAAATTACTTTGTAAATTTTCAGTAAATTACTCAGTAAATTATGTGAACATTAATTAGTAAATTTCCTATAACTTCTCAGTAAATTACTTCATAAACTCCCAGTAAATTATCTGTAAATTCTTAGTAAATTATTCACTAAATTTTGAGTAAATTACTTAGTAAATTATCAATAAATTAATCCGTAAAGTCTAAGTAAATTACTAATAAATTATTAGTAACTTAGTAAATTCTCAATAAATGACTAAGCAATTTCCAACTAAATTGCCCAGTGAAGAACTAAGTTATTTATCAGTAAATTTGTTAGTTAATTCACAGTAAATTCTCAATAAAATTCTCTGTAAATTATCAGGAAATTCTCACCAATTACTCAGTAAAATTATCAATAAATTACACGCAAAATTCACAGAAAATTATTCAGTAAATTCTTTGTAAATTATTAGAAAATTCTGTGTAAATTCTTAGAAAATCATTAGAAATTTTTTTTGCGAATTACTCAGTAAATTATGAGTAAATTAGTCTATAAATTGTCAGAAAATTTTGTATAAATTCAGGGTAAATTACTCAGTAAATTCACAGAAAATTTTTAATAAATTACTCAGCAAGTTACTCCGTAAATTCTTAGTAAATTGATTGCAAATTCTCAATAAATTATTCGTTAAATTTTCAATAAATTCTCTTTAAATTACTCAGTTAATTATCGGCAAATTCTCGGTGAATCACTCAATAAATTCAAAGTAAATTACTCTGAAAACTTTCAATAAATTCTAAGAAAATTCTCAATAAATTATGAGTAAATTACTCATTAAATTCATAGTAAATTCTCAATAAATTACATAACAAATTGTTCAGTAAATTATCAGTGAAATTATAGTACATTCGTGGTAAATAATTCGGTAAATTGCTCCGTAAATGATTGATAAGTTCCTTGAAAAGTACTCAACAGATTCTCAAGAAATTCTCAATAAACTCTTGGTAATTTACTGAGTAAATTCTCAATAAATTATTAAGTAAATTCCTAGTAAATTATTCGGTAAATTACTCACTAAATTTTTCTGTAAATTACTAAGTAAATTCCCGGTAAATTCTATGTAAATTACTCAGTTAATTATCGGTAAATTCTCAAAAAATTCTTGGTCAATTCTCAGTAAATTATTAGAAAATTACACTGTAAATTCCAAGAAAATAACACAGTAAATTATCTGCAAATTCTTAGTAAATTATTTAATAAATTCTCAACAAATTACTCCTTAAATTCTCAGTAAATTACAAGTAGATTAATGAGTGAATTATTCAGTGATTCATCAGTAAATTACTTAGTAAATTCTCAGTAAAATGTCAGTAAATTACTGGTAAATTCTTAGTTAATTACTCAATAAACTCTCAGTAAATTACTTAGTAAATTCTCACTAAATTACTCTGGAAATTTCTCAATAAATTACACGCAAAATTCTCTGTAAATTATTCAGCAAATTCTTAGTAATTTATCAAAAAGTTTTGACTAAATTCTCAAAAAATTACAAAAAAAAATTTTGTGAATTAATTAGTAAATTATGAGTAAATTACTCAATAAATTCTATATAAATTCTTGAAAAATTCAATGTAATTTCTTAGTAAATTATTCAGCAAAGTACTCCATAAATTCTAAACAAATTCGTAGTAAATTCTCAATAAAGTACACGTTAAATTTTCAGTAAATTCTCTATAAATTACTTTGTAAATTATCTGTAAATTCTCAGTAAATTATTTGATAAATTCTAAATAAATTACTCAAAAAATTTTCCATAAATTCTGAGTAACTCAGTAAATAACTCAGTAAATTCTATATAAATTCTTGGTAAATTACTCATAAAATTATCAAAAAAAAATCGTAAATTACTTTGTAAATTTTTAGTAAATTACTCAGTAAATTATTCGAATATTAATTAGTAAATTTCGTATAAATTCTCAGTAAATTACTTCATAAATTCCCCGTAAATTATCTGTAAATTCTTTGTAAATTATTGACTAAATTTTGAGTAAATTGCATAGTAAATTCTCAATAAATTAATCTTTAAAGTCTAAGTAAATTACCAATAAATTCTTAGTAACTTAGCAAAATTCTCAATAAATGGCTTAGCAATTTCCAACTAAATTGCCCCGCGAAGAACTTCGTAATTTATCAGTAAATTTGTAAGCCAATTCGCAGTAAATTCCCAATAAATTATTCAGTAAATTCTCTGTAAATCACTCTGTAAATTATCGTTAGATTCTTAGTAAATTACTCTGTAAATTATCAGTAAATTCTCACTAAATTACTGAGTATAATTCTCAATAAATTACACGCAAAATTCGCAAAAAATTATTCAGTAAATTCTTAGTAAATTATTAGAAAATTTTGTGTAAATTCTTAGAAAATTATTAGAAATTTTTTTTGTGAATTACTCAGTAAATTATGAGTAAATTAGTCTGTAAATTCTCAGAAAATTTTGTATAAGTTCTGGGTAAATTACTCAGCATGTTACTCTGTAAATTCTTAGTAAATTGGTTGCAAATTCTCAACAAATTATTCATTAATTTTTTAATAAATTCTCTGTAAATTACTCAGTTAATTATCGACAAATTCTCAGTGAATCACTCAATAAATTCAAAATAAATTACTCTGAAAACTTTCAATAAATTCAAAGAAAATTCTCAATAAATTATGAGTAAATTACTCATTAAATTCAAAGTAAATTCTCAATAAATTACTCAACAAATTGCTCAGTAAATTATCAGCAAAATCATAGTACATTCATGGTAAATAACTCGGTAAATTCTCAGTAAATTGCTACGTAAATGATTGGTAAGTTCCTAGAAAAATACTCAACAGATTCTCAGTAAATTCTCAATAAATTACTAAGTAAATTCCTAGTAAATTATTCGGTGAATTACTCATTAAATTTATCTGTAAATTACTAAGTAAATTCCCAGTAAATTACTCGGTAAATTCTCAATAAATTCTCTGTAAATTACTCAGTTAATTATCGGTAAATTCTCAAAAAATTAATGGTAAATTCTCAGTAAATTACTAGAAAATTACTCTGTAAATTCCAAGAAAATAACACAGTAAATTATCTACAAATTCGTAGTAAATTA
>NW_021024916.1:171718-189394 GCF_004153795.1 Camellia sinensis | reverse complement strand
TGAAAGCACTGTACCATGTTCAAGGTTATCAGCGCAGGATTGCCTGGGCTTTCAACAAGAAAGTTAAGTCCAGGAATCTAAAGGAAGGAGATTTTGTACTCAAGGATAACAGAGCTCCCATTCACGACCCTAGGGGCAAGTTCAGACCCAATTGGACTGGTCCCTACATCATCAAGTCATTAGAAATCCACTCTCTCTCAAGAACTCTTCTTCCTCTCCTAGAGCTTCTCTCTCCTCTTCAAAACAAAGATACAACAAATGGTAGGTTTCTCTCTCTATTGGCTGACTTAACTCTCAGCTCGGACACGTGGCGACGGCTGGTTGGTTCTCTTCAAAAAGGTGATAGATTGACAAGACAAGACTATGACAAAGCGTATCTAACAAGCTACTCGGCAAAGCACTCCGGCAAGGGGTGACATCGGCTAAGGACAAGGCTTCGGCAACTAAGGTGACAATGACCTCGGCTAGGAAGGACAACACTTGACTAAGCTGTGCCATACCTTGGCCTAGATGTGCCACACCTCGGTCTAGGTCATACCACTCCAGGACCAGATCACTCAGGTGCAAAGGTAACATCTCGGCCTAGATAATACACATCTCGGCTTTGGTGATTCACACCTCGACCTAGATAATGACATCTCGGCCAATATGCCAAGGCGAATGTGGAGGTCAAACAAAGGGGTTCCAAGATACTTCTAGATTGAAGATGACCTCGGCTTGGAATGATCTAGGCGTAACGTAACCTAGGCTTGGAATGACTTCGGCTAAACATAACTTAGGCTTGGGGTACCAAGGAAGGAACAAAGCAAGCACACAACACTTAAACAAATCACATAGGCATCAAAACAAGGCATGGATCTTACTTAGGCAAAACAAGTCAAGATTCATGAATGCAAACTTAACAAGACAAAGCTATATAAACGAACATGAACATGGCTACAACATGAATATGGGTTGCTACAGCAATCTAACATGGAAAAATATATAAATGCATGCAAACATGACTTGGCCAAAAATGTGGGTTGTTACAATTAGAGCTATCTGTGAGTAACAACTCTGTAAAGCTATGTTTCATTATAAGTATTTTCATAATTATAAGATATGATCTGTTTTATGAATTGTTTTTTTGTGAATCCTGAATTATTGTCCAATTTTCTGAAATGTATTTATGGCATCCTTAGCATCAAGTGTTCATGTGATATTTGCGACCTAGTACCAGGGTTTCAAGTCATGGAACTGGTTATGCATAACCGCTTATATGATCTGTATGTGGGTCTTTATGACCATCCCAAGTGAAAGTGGGTCTTAATGACCAAGTGATTTGTTAGCTAATGGAAATACCACGTTGTAGACACCCTATTTTTTACTGCCCTTATGGCTTGGGCACCATTACTTGCTCACCTAATGATGAATGTATATGCTTGTTAAGTGCTTAAAAGTCCTTAGCGGAATGTCACAGCTCTAAACCTTAAAACCTCGCAAACCTTGTGCCTTGTTTTTACACCAAAACCCCAGCCTTTCAAACCTGAGCAACTTGGGACCTGTAGGTCCATTTTTGTGGGCTGCCGGCCATCCCCTAGGCCAAGAGTGTGGCCTGTCGGCCACAAGTGAGTTTTGCAGATATTTTTTGCCAACTGTGCCAGTTATTTGCATAGATGCTTGCATCTGCTCTCACGTGTATGGATAGATGTTTCTGAGGGAGTGGACTGTTTTTTTTTTGTTTTTTTTTATTTTTTTATTATAGATATAGGACCTCCTCTCCCATTTTGAGGGTTAGAAAAAATAGAGCAAAATTAATTTTCTCTCTCTACAATTCTCTGAGCAAGAGAATTTTCTCGCTTACCTATGGAGTTACTGGTAGAGCTGCTTTTGGGAAGAAAAACAGAGATCAAGAAGAGTTCATGGAAACTGTATGGGAAAGAAATAAATCTTCTCGTATAATCCTGTTGATCAAGTCTGCACTCCTCCAAACGTTGTCGCTTTACTCCTTGAAAACACAAACGTGAGCTAGCCGGCGGGTGTGTGCCGGATACCTCTCCGATGCCTAAGTCAGCAAAATAGACAAAGACAAAAAGCTCGGTGTATTTGAGAATCAAAGTTGTGTGTTACCTCTCCATAGGTGATGTTGTAAGCTTTTATAGGTTCCGCGTGGCACAATCCTAGTACTACTTTTACTCCTCCATGTAGAGTCCTCCTAGGATTCATACTCCTGAAAGACAATGCATATCCTTCAACACCCCTCTCACTGCATAAACCAAGTGAGATGGTTCTATCATGGTCAGACTTCAACATGACCGAGGTAAGCATGGCTATGCTAAGCTGCAGACTAGATCGAGATAACATTAGCTCGGCTCTTCCATTCACTGCTCTTACCTTGGCTCTTCTTAATGCTAACCTCCGTATGTCTAGACCGGAATAACCAATACTCTGGTCCAAACCGGGATAACTTTTGTGAGTGACGACCAAACTTACCATAAGCTCTTTTGGGACCGGAGTAACTTCAGGTCTCTCGCGGACCGGAGTAACTTTACACCTCTCTTGGGCCGGAGTAACTTCATGGCCTATTTGCTCAGCCCTTCGCAATGTGGCCCATAACAGCCCATTACCCAGCTCGGCCCAATTTATAAGTACAAATTACCCTCTCAGAAACTATGGACGAACTTGTAGTGTTGTTTGGAGGGTTCAGTGTTGCTGATATGTACCCATCGGTGAAATTGCTTCAGGTGATGAGTGGAATGAGAAGAAAGCTTGAGAAATTGCATAAGAGAGTCGATCAGATACTTGAAAACATTGTTAACGAGCACAGAGAGAAGAAGGCAAAGAGAGAGAGTGGAAGAGGAGAAGCAGAGGACCTGGTTGATGTTCTTCTGAGAGTTCAGAAAGATGGAGAGCTTGAATTTCCATTGACAAACAACAACATCAAAGTTGTCATCTTGGTTAGTATACAGCTTGACTCTAGCTTCACTAGAGACTGGTTGAAATTTTAGGATCCATTATTATTTATTTATTTATTTTTCAGTGGTGGTGCCACATTTCAGGGTGTTCAAAAAAAAAAAAGGGATAAATCAATCTAATCTAACTAAATCGTAGGTCTTATTTTTTAGTTACGGTTTTGATTTTGATTCTGAAAATGATAGAATCATTCAAATTGATTTGATTCTCGATTTTAAAATTTTGATTACACTTCTAAGGGGTGATTTAGGATGTTCTAAATAAGTGTATTTTTTGACTTTTTATAAAATATGAGTTAGGTTTGAAGTGATGTGGTAGACAGATGATGTGACTTAAATAGAATAGTAACTTTTTGACTTTTTGAGTATACGCCAAACAAATCTTAAATCGAACCGAATCATCATATATTTATTTATTATTTTTATATAAAAAATTTAAAATATAAAATGTTGATGAGCTCTAACCAACTTAAATTTACCAAACTAATTGTTATTAGTTTGTTTATTAACATAAAATACATATCATATTTATTGTTACATAAAATTTATAGAAGCTTAAATCGAATCGAATTAAACCGATTTATATGGTTCAGTTTCACAAGTTGTCGGCTCAATTACAATTTTAATTTTTCTGCAACTGTGAAAAATAGTTTGATCTTTAGTTTACTCTTAAACTTAAACAATTCGATCCGTGTACACCCTACCAATAAAACACCCCATTTTTATCAAAGAGAGAAAAAGAGGAAGAGCATATATATATATATAGAGAGAGAGAGAGTAAGGGATAAGAAGTGTGTGTTCACCTCTTTACATGGACCATTCCATGTCATTAAAGGTGAATTGAAAATTCTTAATTAGAGCTCTCAAGTATTATTATTTATTTATTTAAATATATTAAGGCCTCATTTAGAAAATGATTTATAAACTATCTTATTAGCTTATTGAATTATTTGGATTACATTAAATCTTTACTTTTTTTTACATATTTTTTTATAATGAACCAAAATATTAACTTATAAGCCACTTTTCAAACCAATCTTAAGAATGTCATTATCAACTTAGGGAGCGGTATGGTGATGCTTGGGCCAAAATTCTAATACAGGATATATGGGATACGTTTGGTTTGAGTTTTAGAGATGAATTTTAGAAAAAAAAATTTAAAAAATTGTTGGTTTGAGATTTTTCTCAAAAAAATTTCAAAATCATTTTCTCTTTTACACATCAATCAATCACTTTTTCTCTCTCATCTCTCATTCTCAATCACTTTTTCTCTGACACACATCTACTTAATTACAACAAAATATCAAATCATCCCAAACTCCCAAATTCCAAAACTACTTTCAAAATATACAACCAAACAAACTAAAAAAATTTCTAAAACAACTCTTCCAAATTTTTTTCAAAAATAACTCCCCAAAACAAACCAAACAAGCCCATGGTCTCCAAGGGCTTGTTTGGCATAAATTTTTTTAGTTAAAATAATTAATAAAGATAAAAGCTATTTTAGCGAATAAGAAAAAAATATCAAATTCAAATCATAATCATTTTATTTTTCTCTCATAACCATAAAATCAACTATAAAAAATAAAAATAAAAAATAACTATTATTCTAAACATGATTTTCTTACCTATGCTAAAATAATTAAATAGTCAAAAAATCACAACCAAACGAGCACTAACTCGGGACCTAGCACTATTTTTAAAATTTATATTTAATTAAATAGTCAAATTAAAAAAGTGTATCACTATTTTTTAAATTTATATTTATTATTTATTTTTTAAATATAAATATTATAAAATTATCTGATTGTAATTATAAGGTAAATGTAAAACTTTTCATAGATAATTTTAAAATCAACCATTTTAATCATTATAGGGGTCTCCTTATTGAATGGTATATTCCATCAATCCAATTTTCAGACTGAAAAATTTCTAAAATAACATATTTATTTTCATTTTATTTTATTTTAATCACATCATTTCTTTTTTAAAGTACATTATTTCTTATATTTGTACACATATATTTTCATAAAAAAATAAAAAATTATTAAAATAATCTATATTATTTCTTATATATGTATATATATATTTTCATAAAAAAATAAAAAATTATTAAAATAATCTATTATCAAACAACCCCTAAATAGAATGTTAATTTCGTGACTTTTTTGTTAGCCCCACATCGTAGTTTAATTCAAAAAAAAATTCTTCAAAATTTTGAATAATTATTCGGCCAAATTTGCTTTTTGTTTTACTTGCGCAGCTACCAAAGCTACATGAATAGTTTTGAGAGGTGAAGTTAGCTATTTTTTATTTGAAATTTGAAAATTTTTTTATTGTATACATTTATTTTAGATTAAATTTATACTTTTAGATCCAGGACATTTTCAGTGCTGGAAGCGAGACATCATCAGGAGTTATAGAGTGGGCAATGTCCGAAATGCTAAAAAACCCAGAAATGATGAAAATGGCACAAGTTGAGGTAAGACATGTGTTTGATAGAAAAAGAAATGTCGATGAAACTTGCCTTCATGAATTGAAATACTTAAACTCAATAATCAAGGAAACATTGAGGCTACACCCCATTGTTCCTCTGTTACTTCCAAGAGAAAGCAACGAGCAATGCACAATTAATGGATATGAAATACCTGTCAAGACCAAAGTCATTGTCAATGCGTGGGCGATTGGTAGAGATCCCAAACACTGGAACGAAGCAGAGAAATTTGATCCGGAGAGATTTCTCAACAGCGCAATTGATTTCAAGGGGGCATGTTTCGAATATATACCATTTGGAGCAGGAAGAAGGATATGTCCGGGCATTGCATTTGCTATTCCTAATATTGAGCTTCCACTCGCGCAATTGTTGTACCGTTTCGATTGGAAACTCCTCGGTGGAATGAAGCAAGAAGAACTGGACATGACAGAGACCTTTGGTTTGACTGCACGAAGAAAAAATGATCTTCAAGTGATTCCCATTCCTTATCATCCTCCTCATGTTAAAGAGTGAGACCTTAAGGAAGATATATATGTTAGATGCTAGTTTTATATGTTCCTATGGTATTGTAAACTTGTAATGACTAATAAATGTGCAATCGATAGTCATGGAGTTTCTTTTCATGTTCATGGTACAAAAAGTATGGAAGGGATTCAAAACCAATAATTTATGTAACTATGTTGGTGAATCAGTGATGACTTATCATTTAGATTTGGGAATATAATGTCAAAAATAATTGTGAATCAGTGATGACTTATCATTTAGATTTGGGAATATAATGTCAAAAATAATTGTGAATCAGTGATGACTTATCATTTAGATTTGGGAATATAATGTCAAAAATAATTGTGAATCAGTGATGACTTATCATTTAGATTTGGGAATATAATGTCAAAAATAATTGTGAATCAGTGATGACTTATCATTTAGATTTGGGAATATAATGTCAAAAATAATTGTTTTTATAAGAATATTCAGAAGTCATACTTACTTTATTTTAATTAATAAAATTTAAAAAATTCACTATTTTTTGTTCTTATTTTGCAGGCAACTGTTTTGTGTGTACAATTACCTCTTTGCATTAGGTTTCATTTCCCTTGAAAAAATGTTTAAGACCCACAAATGTATCCATAATAATATGATATTTTACGTGTTAATTTTTAATTTATTATACATCTAATAATATAGGGTTCCACCCTCTTGCAATATCATTATGAATGAATTTGTGAGTTAAAAATATGAATTTGTAGCATTACTCTTTTCCTTAAGATGGTGGAATCTACTGAAATTTAGAATTTTAATTTTTTTTTAATGGATATGCAGTTGATCTGATGTAGAACACGTTAACCGTGCTGCGTGGGGGAAAGTAGGAAAGACAGCTTGAGTTCATGTTCATGGTACAGAAAGTAGGAAAGACATTCAAAACCAATAACTCATTGTGATGACTTCTTGTTTTCATTATAACAAAGTACTGTTCCCAATTGTTTGGCAATTGGTTAAAAAAGCCACCAAGTCGTTTGTCATAAGCTAAAAAAACCATCACGTCATCTTTAATTCGTAATAATTAGCTTAGCTAGTTAGTTTATTCGGACTTGCCTGTGTGAGGTCGCAACGTTGTAATGATGTGTATGTCTTCCAACCGCACGTCTTTCTCCCTTTTATTTATCAGCTTATGATGGTTAGTTTGAGGCATCATGTTTCGTTTAGCATTACTCATGTTTGCATCCATTTGTCTTGCATGCACCGAGACTTCTAACTTGCATTGTCATTTAAAATACTTCTTTGAAAAAGGTGCTTAAACTGCATGCTATCAAATTGTTTCATATGTCATATTAGTAGCCGGACCTAGTAATTGCATGTGACGATCTGGAATTATTCCCTCCGCTCGAACGGGGGAGTTGACGCTCGAGCGGACTTGTGAGGCTTCCAGTATTTTTGCAGTCTGTCCGAGATTCTGAGAGTTGTGAATTCCCGCTCGAGCGTAGGAGTGGTCGCTCAAGCGGATGACTTTGTTGGTCTGTGCGCTTGAGCCTAAGATTGGGCGCTCGAGCGGTCTACCTGGTTGAGTTTGAATTTCTGAGACTAGTGGGTTTGTTTTTGGCCTTTTATTGTTGTGTTTGGAGCCTCCCTATTTTATTTTGGGACATTGATTGAGGTGGTAACATGATGGTAAGATTGAACCAAAAATTTTAATTCGAATAATTTGCCTATAATCAGCCGTCACTCTTTTCCCCTTTTCTTTTTCATAATTTGAATTTGGGTGTGAGGCTAGAACCATTGGAAAGCTTGTTTTCGGGGCTTCAATTTGGACACAAGAACGACCTAAAACGGATTCCGGATGAGAGAGTTATACCTGTTTGAAGTTTTGGAATCTGTGCTGGAACTATGTACGCTCGAGCGGAAAAATAGACGTTCGAGCGGGCTGCACGAATTCAGCAACTTAAAAAGTGAATTTCTAGATCATTCTTTACATTTTCTTTTTCCCTCTTCCTTCCTCTCACCCTAGGTCCGAAAATCCTTGATCTCTTGACCCAAATATCTTCCATTCCTCAAAGTTTCAGCCAAGATCTCCTACCAAAAAGTGAAGAACACATGAAGATCTCATTTTCCTACCGATTGAAGTTTGGATTTGTGAAGGAACCTCATCAAAGCTTTGCAATTTTGCTTGATTCTTGAGGTAGGGGTCCTAGTTCTTCTTCAATACTTATATTAATAGATAGATTTGTGGTATTTTGATTATATAAATACAAAATCTCCACTTTTGAGCATATAGTGTACATCATGAGATTTGGGAGTTAGGTTTTGAAGTATTGGGGGTTCAATTGTTGGGTTAATGTGGTGGATTATGAACCTTAGGTGCATAATCAAGGGGAAATTCGAATTAAAAGTAGTGGTGTGAGAAGTTTCAATTTTTTTGAAATTCTTGATTTTTTTTGAAAATCCTAGGTTGATTCATGATGATAATTAATGATTTTGCCCAAATTGGAAGTAGAATCATGAAATTGAGGTATTGAATTATATATATGGAATTTGGAAGTGTTTGAAAATCATGTTAAAAATTAGCGATTGAACCTTTATTATGAATATTGTTAATCATGCTATAATATGAAATGAAAATTAGGGGAAAAAATTTGTTGATGATGTGGATGATATGGAATGTTGAAATGAGATTTAAGAATTTATCTTGAATTATGTTGAATTATATTTAGTGGTGTTGAGTTGAATCATGTTGAATAGTATTGATTATGTTGAATTGTGGTGATTATGTTGAGTTGTGTTGGTTATGTTGAAGTATGTTGGCTATGTTAAATTGTGTTGAATCATGGTGAGTTGTATTGTGTTGGGTTGTGTTGAGCTTGAGTTGTGTTGTGTTGGGTTGTGTGGAGTTTGAGTTGTGCTGTGTTGGGTTGTGTGGAATTTGGGTTGAGTTATGTTGGGTGTATGGAGTTTGGATTGAGTTGTATTGGGTGGTGTTGTGTTGGTACCCGAGCTGGGAGTTAAAAGGGCAAATTACACTAATAGTCCTTATAGTTTGAGGCTCGTGTCACTTTAGTCCCTGACTTTTCAATTGTGACGCATTTAACCCTGAATTTTGAATCTTGTCTCAAATAAGGACAATTGAACATCACATTGCTTAATTTCAAGGGCAAAATTGTCAATTTGATAAAATATAAACTAATTTGACAAAAATAAATGTCAAAAAAATATTTTAAAATTTTTAAAAATTATTTCTACCCACCAAAAATAAAATTATGTAAAATTGATAAATATTAATAAAAATTACATGATTAATTTTTAAAAATTAATTTTACATGATCATCATCCAAATACATAATAAAAATTAATTTGCTAAAAAAAATAAATGTCTAAAAGATTTATCAATTTTATATAATTTTATCTTTAGTAGATAGAAATAATTTTTAAAAATTCAAAAATATTTTTTTGACATTTATTTTTGTCAAATTAATTTATATTTTATCAAATTGATGAATTTGCCCTTGAAAAATCCAATAGTATCTTCAATTGTCCTTATTTGGAACAAGATTCAAAATTCAAGGTCAAATGTGTCACAATTGAAAAGTTAGAGACCAGAGTGACACAAACCCCAAACTATAGGGACCATTGGCGTAATTCACCCGAGTTAAAAAATAACTTTTCGGTGCCTATGATCGTCCGTATAATAGCCGATAAATGTGGGGGATGATTTTAAAAATTGAAGAAAAAAGTTTTGGGGGGCCCACGTCCCGCCGTATAGTAGCTAGCAAATGTAGGGGTGGTTTGAATTAAAGGTGCCCAATTGCCCTGTCTAGGCTTATCGCTGGACGAATGTGGAAAAATGTTTTCGGATGTCCACACAGTCCCGCCGTATAGTAGCCGGCGAAAGTGGAAAAATGATTTTTGGGTGTCCACACAGTCCTACCGTATTGTAACCGGCAAAAGTGGAAAAACAGATGGTTTTTGAAAATGTTTTGGGTGCCAACGTCCTGCCGTATAGTAGCCGGCAAACGTGGGAAATTGTTTTAAAAAGTTGAAAAATGATTTTTGGAAAAATATGATTTTCGGAAGAAAATAGCTTTTGAGAAAGTGGTTTTTGGGAGTTCACTTCCCGTCGTATAGTAGTCGGCGAAAGGTGGAAAGTGTTATGAATTGGATGCCCGCTATACCGCCGTAGTAAGTCGGCAAAAGGTGGATTGTGTTGAGATATGTGTTGACAAGTGTGTTGAGTGGATGGTGTTATTTGTAACTTGTGATGAATCGGTGAAATTGCAAATTGATGTGTAATTTGGTTTAAAGAGGAAATGTAAATGGACAATATTTGTAAAGAATGGAACACAAAAATGGCTAAGAGGATTATGGATTGGTGATGGTAAACTTAATGAATTAGTTATGTCAATAAAAGTAAATCATGAGTGTTGTTTTGTAAATAAAATGAGAGGCTGAATTGGAAATGGTGTATTAATCATGCGTTATCTTGAAATAAAACTTGGGAGTGTAAATAACGAAGTAAATTGGATATAGGAGGATTGTTAGTGACTTAAAAAGGGAACTTGAACTTGAGGTTATGGGGTTATAAATAAAAATAACGAATAGGAAAAAAAAAAATGAAAGAAAAAGGGGAATGTTAAAAATGGAAATTAAATAAGAAGTATTTTGGGAATTGGTTAATAATTTGTAAACGATGTTGTTTCTTAAATATGTTTGTTTCATAAGGATCTATGGTTTTCTAAAGTTAAGGGATGATTTTAATGGCTGAGGGTTTTGCTTAAAAGTGTTTAAATAGTTTTTGAGAAAAATGTACTTTACTTATGGTATTTTGAAATTATAAAATGCCATCCTACTATATGGTATCACCCTGCATGCATAATCATTTCTATCTGTGTGTTAGTTATTGATTTAGAACTATGAGGTTCCTACTGCGCATTAGTGCTCTCCCTTTATTGTTTTCCTTTTTTTTTTTTTTTTTGCTGTGTAGTTTACCATCATATCTCTAGCAATTTTGTATACATTTACTCACAAATCCTATACTTTTGCATACACTTCCTTAATCAAACTTGATCACGTTTGAGTTGAGGTCCTTAGAAGCCTTCTTGGAGCTATAGAAGGGGTTTTTGGCTTGAATTTGTGCCTAAAATTGTTGCTTGCTTCAAAAGGTATAACACTCCTCTTTTACACTTGTTTGTCCATCTCTTTCAACTATTTTTGGCCTATTTTTGAATTGTAAAAAACTCTATTTTTGTGGCCTAAAGATGGTGGTTTGAGGCCATTTTCAGTTAGGGGGTGGTTCACCCTTCTTACTTCTTTGTTTGTAAAGCTTTTGTACCTTTCTTTATCACTTTCAAACCAACTTTTTTGCGCCTCTTAACCACTGAATTTCAGAGGTTTTTTAGTGGCAAAAAACTTATTTTGAAGTCCAAATTTGGAGGGGTTAACCTTCCCTTCTTGTGTCTTGTTTGCATGCTTAGTTAGCTCTATATGTTAGCATGTTTTTCTAGCTTAACTTAGCTCAGGTCCAGCATGTTTTAGCCTCTAAAATAGCTTGCTTTAGCTCTGTTTTGGGTTGGTTAGTTCATTTGAGTCTTGTTTAGCATCGTTGTAGTGTAGTAGTCCTCACAAGTTAGTGTTTTAGGGTCTTAGACACCTCTTGTTTGAGTTGATAGCATCTTTTGGTATTGTTTTTCACTCCATTTCAGCACTATAAACTCTGTAACCTCCCTCTTTTCTTCACTCTTTCATTTTCTTTTGAGGGTTGTTTCAAGCTTGGGATCTTTTAAGCTTGAGATTGAGGTCATGCTTAATGGTTTAATCCTCTTTGAAGGTTCATTATCAATGGAATGATCTCTCTCTTGCCTTACATTTTCCCTTGGTTGACACTTCGTTCATCTTAGAGGACACTCACCAATGGACAAATTGATTAAAGAATGATTTGGTAACTAAAATGTGTAAACAAAATTGGCAAGTAAAAGTGGTAAGATAACCATTTCTTTGTGTTGCATTGCATGTGTTCAAATCGGACGTTAATCTGAACACAAAAAAAATAGGACATTTCATACTCAAAAGTGATGAAATGTGCCGCTTTCCTAGGTCTTTGTTGCCCTTGATCATGCATGATAGGGTGATGGCATTTGAGTCTTGTTTTGCATTCATTGAATTTGTACAAATTGGTCCCTTAGCCATCATGCATGGAAATTGCTTGATTGATGGTTTGAGGGCCAAATGCATCATTCTTTTGAGCTTGTGTTGATGATAAAGGGTGATACATGGTACAAACAACTCGTGAGACCACCCCTTTCTTGCTCTATTTTGTCCTCTGTTGCAACAAGGAAAGACTTGGCTTCAGTGGCCGGCAAACCCTCATCAGTGGCCGGCAACCCCCTCAGTGTTGGCAAGCAAACCCTTATCTGTGGCCAACCAGCCACTAGTGAAAAATTCAGTTTTGTGCTTCTAAAGCAAAGTAGTGTTGATTTGGAGGAGGAAAACAGTGAAGGTGTTGTGCAACAAAGGCAATTCGTAGCAGACAATGGATGTTTTTCGGGTGAAAAAACCGAGCATGCATGCATCCTTCGTTTCCCGAGGCCATTTAGTTAATTTGCTTAGTTAATTAGTTGTAGCTAATTCATGCAAATGTTGTAACTATTTAGCTTAGATAGTTAATTAGTTAGTTAATTAGTTCATGTTGTGTAATTAGTTAATTAAATAGCTTAGTTTAATTGATTAATTAGTTAAGTGTGTTGTAATAATTAATTAGCTTAGAGTAAGATTTTTATTTATTCAAAGTGTTGTAATAATTAGTTAAGTAGTGTAGCTTAGCTAGTTTCATTCGGACCCTCCTTCGCGAGGGCATAATGTTGTAATAAGTGTGTGTGTGTGCGTGTATGTCTTCTAATCCCATGTCTTTCTCCCTTTTATTTACCCGCTTTTGATGGTTAGATTAGGGGCATGTTTCAATTAGCATACTTTATGCTTGCATTCATTCATTCGTATTGCATGCACCGAGGCTTGACGCATCATTCAAACTGCATTGCCATTTCAATAATTCTTTGAATACGTGCTCAGACCGCATATTATTAAATTGCTTCATATGCCATATTAATAGTCGAGCCTATTAATTGCATTATTTGCATGTGTTGCATTAGGCATCTTGTATAGTTAGGAATCATGCATAGTTTTCTAACTCATATCTTCTTGGCTTGGAGTACAAGGTGAGTTTTAATGCCTTAGCATACTTGTATGAGTAGGAGTGTTGCCATGATTAGCAGGCTTGCCATGAGGCTAAATGCTTACTTGTTAAACTACATAAATGCCTGTGGATGAAGGCTTGTTGTTTGAATTGGAATGATTCAACAAATGTAAATTTTAAGCCCACTTTGTTGAGTGGTAAATCAGTTTTAAGCCCACTATGTTTGGTGGCAAATCTGCAAACTTTACGCTCACTTGAGGTGGCAAATTCAAACCATTTTCGCAAACAAACATGAGTTGAATTGTTCCAAATTGAGCAAACTAGTCTATACTTGCTTGTGTGTATCACATAGTAATGCTAGTTTAATAACCAGAATAAGAGCACATAATGTTTATAAAAAATCATATCATGATTAGTAGAGGCCAATCTTTGATCGGGCGAGCAGAGATGCTCAATTTATGACCTTGCCCTCTCGTACCTAAGTTCCCGAGCTGAGACAACTTTGGTGATGATGAATATGTGGCCTTTGGCATGAGTCACGGGTTTCCTAAATTTCTTTAAAATAAAATATTTAGGTGGTGACTCTGTATTTGGCAAAGCAGTCCAATTTTGGCATTTTTAATTCAAAATCAATTTTCCAAAACGATTTACTGGATTTGGACTCTTTGGTATTTATCAGTTTCATATTGCACTTATGAGATTAGATTTAGAACCATGGGAGTCCAAACTGTAGGGCTTTCTTTTAAGCTTCCGAAAGGGAGCACGAAAAAGTCGAGCTACAAGTAGTAAGTAGAGTGTTATCAAATAATAAATGAGATTTGATTAAGTAGTGAGTGAAGTAGAATTTGATTAAGTAATAAGTAGTGTCTCATTGAATAGTAAGTCGAATATCATTGAATAATAAGTATAGTTTGATTGTGCAGTAAGTAGAGTTTTATTAAGTAGTACGTGTGGTTTGACTGAGTGGTACATTTAATTAATCGTTTTACTTACACATCATTAGGGGTAGAAAGTGAGTTTAAAAATTAGGTTTGTATGTTATTTTCTAAATAAGGTAAATCAATACCTGTTAGAAAATTTCATAAATTCATATTTTTGGATGAATTTAATATCCATGATCTTATGGAAAATAGATTTTAAATTATTTAAAGTTATTTTTTTAAATAAATTAATAAATAGATTGAGTGAAATATTAGGTTGTAAATTTAACTTGGAAACTAAGAACTTGTCAATTTACTTACAATTGTGATACTTATCATATATATATATATATATATATAAGTAGTGTTTTTCTCTTACTTAGGTGGCACATTTTAAGGCATACTTTTTTTTCTAAAAAAGCCATATCAGCATGCCTTTTCCATTTATATATAAAGTTTTGTGAAAGGTGAAATTATCTCCATATGGAAAGTGGGATGATGCGCCCAATCCTTTGCAATTTGCAAAGAGAAACCAAACGTCAGTAATCACTCTCGATCAGTGTTGGTTGAGAGAATCCTTCGACGATCAAGTCAGCACAGTGATAGACCATAGTGTACAATATAAAATGAAAATATTTCTAGTATAGAATTTGATTGAGTTTTGGTTGGGTTAGATAGAACCCACTTACTTGTCCCTAATGCCTTGTTTGTGTACCCTTTTTATAGCTATTCTGGCTCAAACCTCATCCGTTGGATCTTGCTTTGATCGAAGGGTTCTACCCAAACCAAGCTTTGGTCGAGCAACTTGCTAAGTGTGCTTTGCCTCTGATCATTGGATCATTAGTATATAGATACAAGAAATCTAGGCTATTGTGACAAAATTTGGTGACGAAATTTTTTTTTTGTCTTAAAATTTAACCCAAAGATGACGAAATATTAATTTTGTCGTCTGTTTTAATTTTTCTCAAAAGTATAGGAGATGAAAAAAAAAATTCGTCTGCAAAAATGAGGCACCAATTTTATTTGCATTAGCGCGAATTATTTTAGCTCATTGGAGACGAACATTTTTGTCACAAAATATAATTATTTTTGTGACGAACGTAATTCGTCGCCAATAAATTACGTACCTATTAAACGATGTCGTTGCATATTTCCATTTATTAGGTGACAAATATATTTTTGTCTGGGGAGGATAAGTTATGGAAGACAAAAATATTTCGTCACCAATAAACACTCCATCATCCAGACAATGTCATTTCATCTTTCTATTAAATAGGCGACAAATACATTTTTGTCTTGGAAGAATAAGTTGTGGGAGACGAAAATATTTCGCCACTAATAAATTATAATTGATTGCATGACGAATATATTTTTTGTCTCATAAGGTTAAGCTGTGGAAGACAAAAATATTTCATCACCAATAATAAATTCTTTGTTCTGGTATTTAAGGATAAAAAAATATTTTATCACTAATCATTTCTCTTTATTAGAATGTCGTGATTTTGTGTTTCGAAGCATTGAAACTGTGACCCCAAGAGATACACTCTAACGCTTATCACTCATTTTCATGTACATTGACCTTGAAGTCGTGACCCAAGAAGACACTTTCTACAAACCCTCATTTCTCTCTTGCACTTGAGTCTACTCCTCTCTCACAAGTATTGAGGTCGTGACTCAAGAAGACATTCTGTAAACCATTTCTTCTATTTCGCGCTAAATCCACTCTTCTATCTCTCACTTAAGCCATTCGTGCATGCCAGCATTGAAGCTATTATTCAAGAAGGCACCATATGCAAACCCACTATTCTTTCTCACAGTGAAGGCTAAACGCAAGCAGTTTTTCTCATTGTCTGAACCAACTCTACCCTTTTCGTCTAGAACACCCATTTTAGAAAAATCAAAGGTCAAAACCTCTTTCCACAAAAAAATAAAAAATAAATAAAAGATAATTAATATAGCTATTTTTTTGTGAAAAAAAATATAGAGAAACAAATAATAAAAAAATTGTAATTTTCAAAATTAATAGAAAACATTACCTTGTTTAGTATGGAGTTTTCAATAATTAATTTTTAAAATTTGGTGATAAAATTTATTTTCGTTTTAGAACGTAACCCAAACATGACCAAATATTACTTTTGTCATTTTTTTTAATTCTTCTCAAAACTATAGGAGACGAAAAAATAAATTCGTCAGAAAAAAAAGGCGCCAATTTTTTTCCTTGTTGGCGCCAATTATTTTAGGTCATTGGAGTCGAACATTTTTGTCACAAAATTTAAAGTTTTTTGCGACAAAAGGAATTCGTCACCAATAAATTTCAAACTTATTAGACGATGTCATTTCATTTTCTTATTTATTTGGTGACAAATATATTTTTTGTCTAGGAAGGATAAGTTATGGGAGATGAAAATATTTCGTCACCAATAAACTCTTCATGCTCGTTTTATTTTTCTGTTAATTAGGCGACAAATATATTTTTGTCTCGGAAGGATATGTTTTGGGAGACGAAAATATTTCGTCACTAATAAATTCTCTAATAAATTCTCCATGTGTCGTGTTGCATTTTGATTGATTGCGCGACGAATATATTTTCGTCTCATAAGGTTAAGTTGAAGGAGACGGAAATATTTCATAACTAATAAATTCTCCATCCCACACAACGTTGTTTTTGTATTTTTGTTGATTAGGCAACGAACATATGAGTTTGAGACGAAAATATTTTATCACTCATTATTTCTCTTTATTAAAATGTCGTCAGAAACTAAGAGAGACTCTCACCTTAATCACTTACTTTCACACACACACACACAAATACTAAAGTCATGACCTGAAAAGACACCCTCTACGAATCCTCATTTCTCCCTCGCACTTGAGTCTCCTCTTTCACAAGTATTGAAGTTGTGACTCGAGAAAACAATCTCTATAAACCATCTCTTCTATTTTGCACTGAAACTCCTCTATTCTCTCTTACATTTAAGTCATTTGTGCATGCAAACATTATTATTCAAGAAGACATTTTGTGCAAAGCTACTATTCTTTCTCACAGTAAACCCCTCTCCACAAAAAGAAAATAATAATAATAATTAAACAAGGAAACAAAATACAAGAAATCTAGGCTATTGTGACAAAATTTGGTGACGAAATTTTTTTTATCTTAAAATTTAACCCAAAGATGACAAAATATTAATTTTGTCATTTTTAATTTTTCTCAAGCATATAGGAGACGAAAAAAAATTTCGCTTGCAAAATTCAGCCGCCAATTTCATTTGCATTGGCGCGAATTATTTTAGCTCTTTGGAGACGAACATTTTCGTCACCAATAAACACTTCATCATGCAAATGATGTCGTTTCATCTTTCTATTAAATGGGTGACAAATATATTTTTGTCTTGGAAGAATAAGTTGTGGGAGATGAAAATATTTCGTCACTAATAAATTCTGATTGATTGCACAATGAATATATTTTTCGTCTCATAAGGTTATGTTGTGGAAGACAAAAATATTTCGTCACCAATAAACACTCCATCATGCAAACGATGTCGTTTCATCTTTCTATTAAATGGGCGACAAATATATTTTTGTCTAGGAATGAGAAGTTATGGAAGACGAATATTTGTGTCAGAATATAAACACTCC
>NW_021024916.1:151106-167657 GCF_004153795.1 Camellia sinensis | reverse complement strand
TGTGAGTTCTATTGTCTTGGTTTACACAAATGGCTGAACAGTTCAAGATAATCTATTCACTGGTTAGCTAGTAAAACTGATAGTGCCTCACAAGGGAAGGTTAAATCATGAGTTTGCACAATCATTCACTGTGCAGGAGAATCCGTATAGGTTGCCACTGTGTAGGAGAATCCGTATAGGTGTTCGAGTGTTTTAACCCCGTATTTACATATCTGCCACTGTGCAGGAGAATCCGTATAGGTGTTCGAGTGTTAGAACCGTAATACGCAAGAAATGGTATGTGTACCCCGTATTTACATATCTGCCACTGTGCAGGAGAATCCGTATAGGTGTTCGAGTGTTAGAACCGTAATACGCAAGAAATGGTATGTGTACCCCGTATTTACATATCTGCCACTGTGCAGGAGAATCTGTATAGGTGTTCGAGTGTTCGAACCGTAATGCGCAAGAAATGGTACGGAAACCCCGTATTTACATATCTGCCACTGTGCAGGAGAATCCGTATTTGTGTTTGAGTGTTCGAACCGTAATGCGCAAGAAATGGTACGGAAACCCCGTATTTACATATTTGCCACTCTGCAGGAGAATCCGTATAGGTGTTCGAGTGTTCGACCCGTAATGCGCAAGAAATGTTACCGAAACCCCGTATTTACATGTCTGACACTGTGCAGGAGAATCCGTATAGGTGTTCGAGTGTTCGAACCGTAATGCGCAATAAATGGTTCCGAAACCCCGTATTTACATATCTGCCCCTGTGCAGTAGAATCCGTATATGTGTTCGAGTGTTCGAACCGTAATGCGCAGAACCGTAATGCGCAAGAAATGGTCTGTAAACCCCGTATTTACACATCTGCCACTGTCCAGGAGAATCCGTATAGGTGTTCGAGTTTCGAACCGTATTGCGCAAGAAATTGTACGGAAACCCCGTATTTACATATCTGCCACTGTGTAGGAGAATCCGTATAGGTGTTCGAGTGTTCGAACCGTAATGCACAAGAAACGGTACAGATATCCCGTATTGACATATCTGCCACTGTGCAGGAGAATCCGTATAGGTGTTATATTGTTCGTACGGTAATGCCCAACAAATGGTACGGAAACCCCGTATTTACATATCTGCCACTGTGCAGGAGAATCCGTATAGGTGTTCGAGTGTTCAAACCGTAATGCGCAACAAATGGAACGGAAACCCCGTATTTACATATCTGCCACTGTGCAGGAGAATCGGTATAGGTGTTCGAGTGTTCGAACCGTAATGCGCAAGAAATGGTATGGAAACCCCGTATTTACATATCTGCCGCTGTGCAGGAGAATCCGTGTAGGTGTTCCAGTGTTCGAACCGCAATGCATGAGAAATGGCATGTAAACCCCGTATTTACATATCTGCCACAGTGCAGGAGAATCCGTATAGGCGTTCGAGAGTTCGAACCGTAATGCGTGAGAAGTGGTATGTAAACCCCGTATTTACATAGCTGCCACTGTGTAGGAGAATCCGTATAGGTGTTCGAGTGTTCGAACCGTAATGCGCAAGAAATGGTACGGAAACCCCGAATTTACATATCTGCCATTATGCAGGAGAATCCGTATAGGTGTTCGAGTGTTCGAACCGTAATGCGCAAGAAACAGTACAGAAACCCCGTATTTACATATCTGCCACTGTGCAGGAGAATCCGTATAGGTGTTCGAGTGTTCGAACCGTAATGCGCGAGAAATGGTATGGATGCCACTGTGCAAGAGAATCTGTATAGGTTTTCGAGTGTTCGAACCGTAATGCGTGGGAAATTGTAAGTAAACTCCGTATTTACATATCTGCCACTGTGCAGGAGAATCCGTATAGGTGTTCGAGTGTTCGAACCATAATGCATGAGAAATAGTAGGTAAACGTTGTATTTACATATCTGCCACTGTGCAGGAGAATCCGTATAGGTGTTCGAGTGTTCGAACCGTAATGCATGAGAAATGGTAAGTAAACGCCGTATTTACATATCTGCCAATGTGCAGGAGAATCCGTATAGGTGTTCGAGTGTTCGAACCGTAATGCGTGAGAAATTGTAAGTGAATGCCTTATTTACATATCTGCCATTGTGCAGGGGAATTCGTATAGGTGTTCGAGTATTCGAACCGTAATGCATGAGAAATGGTAAATAAATGCCATATTTACATATCTGCCACTGTGCAGGAGAATCCGTATAGGTGTTCGAGTGTTCGAACCGTAATGCATGCGAAATGGTAAGTAAACGCCGTATTTACATATCTGCCACTATGCGGGGGAATCCGTATAGGTGTTCGAGTATTCGAACCGCAATGCATGAGAAATGGTGAATAAACGCCGTATTTACATATCTGCCACTGTGCAGGACAATCCCTATAGGTGTTCGAGTGTTCGAACCGTAATGCATGCGAAATGGTAAGTAAACGTCGTATTTACATATTTGCCACTGTGCAGGAGAAGCCGTACAGGTGTTCGAGTGTTCGAACCATAATGCATAAGAAAAAGTAAGTAAACGTTGTATTTACATATCTCCCACTGTGCTGGAGAATCCGTATAGGTGTTCGAGTGTTCGAACCGTAATGCGTGAGAAATTGTAAGTGAACGCCGTATTTACATATCTGCCACTGTGCAGGGGAATCCGTATAGGTGTTCGAGTATTCGAACCGTAATGCATGAGAAATGGTAAGTAAACGCCGTATTTACATATCTGCCACTGTGCAGGAGAATCCGTATAGGTGTTCGAGTATTCGAATCGTAATGCGTGAGAAATTGTAAGTGAACGCCGTATTTACATATCTGCCACTGTGCAAGGGAATCCGTATAGGTGTACGAGTGTTCGAACCGTAATGCATGAGAAATGGTAAGTGAACGTCGTATTTACATATCTGCCACTGTGCAGGAGAATCCGTGTAGGTGTTCGATTGTTCGAACCCTAATGCATGAGAAATGGTAAGTAAACGCCGTAGTTACATATCTGCCGCTGTGTAGGAAAATCCGTATAGGTGTTCGAGTGTTCGAATCGTAATGCGTGAGAAATGGTAAGTAAACGTCGTATTTACATATCTGCCACTGTGCAGGAGAATCGGTATGGGTGTCCGAGTGTTCGAACCGTAATGCATGAGGAATGGTAAATAAACGTCGTATTTACATATCTGCCACTGTGCAGGAGAATCCGTATAGGTGTTCGAGTGTTCGAACCATAATGCATGAGAAATAGTAAGTAAACGTTGTATTTACATATCTGCCACTGTGCAGGAGAATCCGTATAGGTGTTCGACGTGTTTCGAACCGTAATGCGCAAGAAATGGTATGTAAACCCCGTATTTACATATCTGCCACTGTGCAGGAGAATCCGTATAGGTGTTCGAGTGTTCGAACCGTAATGCGCAAAAATGGTACGGAAACCCCGTATTTACAAATCTGCACTGTGCAGAGAATCCGTATAGGTGTTCGAGTGTTCGAACCGTAATGCGCAAGAAATGGTAGAAACCCCGTATTTACATATCTGCCACGTTGCAGGAGAATCCGATAGGTGTTCGAGTGTTCGAACCGTAATGCGCAAGAAATGGTAGTAAAACCCGTATTTACATATCTGCCACTGTGCAGGAGAATCCGATAGGTGTTCGAGTGTTCGAACCGTAATGCGCAAGAAATGGTAGAAACCCCGTATTTACATATCTGCCACTGTGCAGGAGAATCCGTATAGGTGTTCGAGTGTTCGAACCGTAATGCGCAAGAAATGGTACGAAACCCGTATTTACATATCTGCACTGTGCAGGAGAATCCGTATAGGTGTTCGAGTTTCGAACCGTAATGCGCAAGAAATGGTAAGAAACCCCGTATTTACAATCTGCCACTGTGCAGGAGAATCCGATAGGTGTTCGAGTGTTCGAACCGTAATCGCAGAAATGGTAGTAAACCCGTATTTACATATCTGCCACTGTGCAGGAGAATCCGATATAGGTGTTCGAGTGTTCGAACCGTAATGCGCAAGAAATGGTATGAAACCCCGTATTACATAAATCTCCACTGAATTGCAGGAGAATCCGTATAGGTGTTCGAGTGTTCGAACCGTAATGCGTGAGAAATTGTAAGTGAACGCCGTATTTACATATCTGTCACTGTGCAGGAGAATCCGTATAGGTGTTCGAGTGTTCGAACCATAGTGCATGAGAAATAGTAGGTAAACGTTGTATTTACATATCTGCCACTGTGCAGGAGAATCCGTATAGGTGTTCGAGTGTTCGAACCGTAATGCATTAGCAATGGTAAGTAAACGCCGTATTTACATATCTGCCACTGTGCAGGAGAATCCGTATGGGTGTTCGAGTCATCGAACCGTAATGCGTGAGAATTTGTAAGTGAACGCCGTATTTACATATCTGCCACTGTGCAGGGGAATCCGTATAGGTGCTCGAGTGTTCGAACCATAATCCATAAGAAATAGTAAGAAAACGTTGTATTTACATATCTGCCACTGTGCTGGAGAATCCGTAAAGGTGTTCGAGTGTTCGAACCGTAACGCAAGAGAAATGGTAAGTAAACGCCGTATTTACGTATCTGCCACTGTGCAGGAGAATCCGTATAGGTGTTCGAGTGTTCGAACCGTAATGCTTCAGAAATGGTAAGTCAACGACGTATTTGCATATCTGCCTCTGTGCAGGACAATCCGTATAGGTGTTCGAGTGTTCGAACCGTAATGCATGAGAAATGGTAACTAAACGCCGTATTTACATATCTGCCACTGTGCAGGCGAATCCGTATAGGTGTTCGAGCGTTCGAACCGTAATGCACGAGAAATGGTAAATAAACGTCGTATTTAAATATCTGCCACTGTGCAGGAGAATCCGTATAGGTGTTAGAGTGTTGAAGCCGTAATACGTCAGAAATGGTTAGTAAACGGCGTATTTACATATCAGCCACTTTGCAGGAGAATCCATATAGGTGTTCGAGTGCTCGAACCGTAATGCGCAAGAAATGGTATGTAAACCCCGTATTTACATATCTGGCACTGTGCAGAAGAATCCGTATAGGTGTTCGAGTGTTCAAACCGTAATGCGCAAGAAAAGGTTTGTAAACCCCGTATTTACATATCTGCCACTGGGCAGGAGAATCCGTATAGGTGTTCGAGTGTTCGAACCGTAATGCGCAAAAAATGGTACGGAAATCCTGTATTTACATATCTGCCACTGTGTAGGAGAATCCGTATAGGTGTTCGAGTGTTGTAATGCGCAAGAAATGGTATGTAAACTTCGTATTTACATATCTGCCACTATGGAGGAGAATCCGTATAGGTGTTCTTGTGTTCGAACCGTGATACATCAGAAATGGTAAGTAAACGACGTATTTACGTATCTGTTATTTTGCAAGAGAATACGTATAGGTGTTCGAGTGCTCGAACCGTAATCCGTCAAAAATTGTAAGTAAACGACGTATTTACATATCTGCCACTGTGCAGGGGAATCCGTATAGGTGTACGAGTGTTCGAACCGTAATGCATGAGAAATGGTAAGTAAACGTCGTATTTACATATCTGCCACTGTGCAGGAGAATCCGTATAGGTGTACGAGTGTTCGAACCGTAATGCATGCGAAATGGTAAGTAAACGCCGTATTTACATATCTGCCACTGTGCAGGAGAAGCCGTACAGGTGCTCGAGTGTTCGAACCATAATGCATAAGAAATAGTAAGAAAGCGTTGTATTTACATATCCGCTACTGTGCTGGAGAATCCGTAAAGGTGTTCGAGTGTTCGAACCGTAATGCATGAGAAATGGTAAGTAAACGCCGTATGTACATATCTGCCACTGTGCAGGAGAATCCGTATAGGTGTTCGAGTGTCCGAACCCTAATGCGTCAGAAATGGTATGTAAATGATGTATTTACATATCTGCCACTGTGTAGGAGAATCCGTGTAGGTGTTCGAGTGTTCGAACCGTAATGCATGAGAAATGGTAAGTAAATGCCGTATTTACATATCTGCCACTGTGTAGGAGAATCCGTATAGGTGTTCGAGCATTCGAACCGTAATGCACGAGAAATGGTAAATAAATGCCGTATTTATATATCTGCCACTGTGCAGGAGAATCCGTATATGTGTTCGAGTGTTCGAACTGTAATACGTCGGAAATGGTTAGTAAACGGCGTATTTACATATCTGCCACTTTGCAGGAGAATCCGTATAGGTGTTCGAGTGCTCGAACCGTAATGCGTCAGAAACGGTAAGTAAACGACGTATTTACATATCTACCACTATGCAGGAGAATCCGTATAGGTGTTCTAGTGTTCGAACCGTAATGCATGAGAAATGGTAAGTAAACGTCGTATTTACATATCTGCCGCTGTGCAGGAGAATCCGTATAGGTGTCCGAGTGTTCGAACCTTATTGCATGAGAAATGGTAAGTAAACATCGTATTTACATATCTGCCACTGTGCAGGAGAATCCGTATAGGAGTTCGAGTGTCCGAACCCTAATGCGTCAGAAATGGTATGTAAATATCTGCCACTGTGTAGGAGAATCCGTGTAGCTGTTCGAGTGTTCGAACTGTAATGCATGCAAAATGGTAAGTAAACGCCGTATTTACATATCTGGCACTGTGCAGGAGAATCCGTATAGGTGTTCGAGTGTTCGAACCGTAATGCCTGAGAAATAGTAAGTAAACGTTGTATTTACATATATGCCACTGTGCAGGAGAATCCGTATAGGTGTTCCAGTGTTCGAACCGTAATGCGTCAGAAATCGTAAGGAAACGATGTATTTACATATCTGCCACTGTGCAGGAGAATCCGTACAGTTGTTCAAGTGTTCGAACCATAATGCATGAGAAATAGTAAGTAAACGTTGTATTTACATATCTGTCACTGTGCAGGAGAATCCGTATAGCTGTTCGAGTGTTCGAACCGTAATGCATTAGAAATGGTAAGTAAACGCCGTATTTACATATCTCCCACTGTGCAGGAGAATCCGTATAGGTGTTCGAGTGTTCGAACCGTAATGCATGCGAAATGGTTAGCAAACGACGTATTTACATAACTGCCACTGTGCAGTAGAAGCCGTACAGGTGCTTGAGTGTTCGAACCATAATGCATAAGAAATAGTAAGAAAGCGTTGTATTTACATATCTGCTACTGTGCTGGAGAATCCGTAAAGGTGTTCGAGTGTTCGAACCGTAATGCATGAGAAATGGTAAGTAAACGCTGTATGTACACATCTGCCACTGTGCAGGAGAATCCGTATAGGTGTTCGAGTGTTCGAACCGTAATGCTTCAGAAATGGTAAGTAAACGACGTATTTACATATCTGCCTCTGTGCAGGAGAATCCGTATAGGTGTTCGAGGGTTCGAACCGTAATGCATGAGAAATGGTAAGTAAACGCCGTATTTACATATCTGCCACTGTGCAGGAGAATCCGTATAGGTGTTCGAGCGTTCGAACCGTAATGCACGAGAAATGGTAAATAAACGCTGTATTTAAATATCTGCCACAGTGCAGGAGAATCCGTATAGGTGTTCGATCGTTCAAACCGTAATACGTCACAAATGGTTAGTAAATGGCGTATTTACATATCTGCCAGTTTGCAGGAGAATCCGTATAGGTGTTCGAGTGCTCGGACCGTAATGCGTCAGAAACGGTAAGTAAACGACGTATTTACATATCTGCCACTATGCAGGAGAATTCGTATAGGTGTTCGAGAGTTCGAATCATAATGCGTGAGAAATGGTAAGTAAACGTCGTATTTACATATCTGCCACTATGCAGGAGAATCGGTATAGGTGTTCGAGTGTTCGAACCGTAATGCATGAGAAATGGTAAGTAAACATCGTATTTACCTATCTGCCACTATTCGGGAGAATCCGTATAGGTGTTCTTGTGTTCGAACCGTGATACATCAGAAATGGTAAGTAAACGGCGTATTTCCATATCTGTCACTTTGCAAGAGAATACGTATAGGTGTTCGAGTGCTCGAACCGTAATGCGTCAAAAATTGTAAGTAAACGACTTATTTACATATCTGCCACTATTTAGGAGAATCCGTATAGGTGTTCGAGTGTTCGTACCCTAATGCATGAGAAATGGTAAGTAAACACCGTATTTACATATCTGTCGCTGTGAAGGAGAATCCGTATAGGTGTTCGAGTGTTCGAACCGTAATGGGTGAGAAATTGTAAGTGAACGCCGTATTTACAAATCTGCCACTGTGTAGTGGAATCCGTACAAGTGTTCGAGTATTCGAACCGTAATGCATGAGAAATGGTAAATAAACGCCGTATTTACATATCTGCCACTGTGCAGGAGAATCCGTATAGGTGTTCGAGTGTTCGAACCGTAGTACGTCCGAAATGGTTAGCAAACGGCGTATTTACATATCTGCCACTTTGCAGGAGAATCCCTATAGGTGTTCGAGTGTTCGAACCGTAATACGTCAGAAATGGTTAGTAAACGGCGTATTTACATATCTGCCACTTTGCAGGAGAATCCGTATAGGTGTTCGAGTGCTCGCACCGTAATGCGTGAGAAATTGTAAGTGAACGCCGTATTGACATATCTGCCACTGTGCAGTGGAATCCGTACAGGTGTTCGAGTATTCGAACCGTAATGCATGAGAAATGGTAAATAAACGTCGTATTTACATATCTGCCACTGTGCAGGAGAATCCGTATAGGTGTCCGAGTGTTCGAACCGTAATGCATGAGAAATGGTAAGAAAACATCGTATTTACATATCTGCCATTGTGCAGGAGAATCCGTATAGGTGTTCGAGTATCCGAACCCTAATGCGTCAGAAACGGTATGTAAATGATGTATTTACATATCTGCCACGGTGCAGGAGAAGCCGTACAGGTGGTCGACTGTTCAAACCGTAATGCATGCGAAATGGTAAGTAAACGCCGTATTTACATATCTGCCACTGTGCAGGAGAATCCGTATAGGTGTTCGAGCGTTCGAACCGTAATGCACGAGAAATGGTAAATAAACGCCATATTAAAATATCTGCCACTGTGCAGGAGAATCCGTATAGGTGTTCGAGTGTTCAAACCGTAATACGTCACAAATGGTTAGTAAACGGCGTATTTACATATCTGCCACTTGGCAGGAGAATCCGTATATGTATTCGAGTGCTCGAACCGTAATGCGTCAGAAACGGTAAGTAAACGACGTATTAACATATCTGCCACTATGCAGGGGAATTCGTATAGGTGTTCGAGTGTTTGAACCGTAATGCATGAGAAATGGTAAGTAAACGTCGTATTTACATATCTGCCACTGTGCAAGAGAATCCGTAGAGGTGTTCGAATGTTCGAATCGTAATGCGTGAGAAATTATAAGTGAACGCCGTATTTACATATCTGCCACTTTGCAGAGGAATACGTATAGGTGTACGAGTGTTCGAACCGTAATGCACGAGAAATGGTAAGTAAACGTCGTATTTACACATCTGCCACTGTGCAGGAGAATCCGTGTAAGTGTTCGAGTGTTCGAACCCTAATGCATGAGAAATGGTAAGTAAACGCCGTATTTACATATCTGCCACTGTGCAGGAGAATCCGTATAGGTGTTCGAGCGTTCGAACCGTAATGCACGAGAAATGGTAAATAAACGCCGTATTAAAATATCTGCCACTGTGCAGGAGAATCCGTATAGGTGTTCGATGGTTCAAACCGTAATACGTCACAAATGGTTAGTAAACGGCGTATTTACATATCTGCCACTTTGCAGGAGAATCCGTACAGGTATTCGAGTGCTCGAACCGTAATGCGTCAGAAACGGTAAGTAAACGACGTATTAACATATCTGCCACTATGCAGGGGAATTCGTATAGGTGTTCGAGTGTTTGAACCGTAATGCATGAGAAATGGTAAGTAAACGTCGTATTTACATATCTGCCACTGTGCAAGAGAATCCGTAGAGGTGTTCGAGTGTTCGAATCGTAATGCGCGAGAAATTATAAGTGAACGCCGTATTTACATATCTGCCACTATGCAGAGGAATCCGTATAAGTGTACGAGTGTTCGAACCGAAATGCATGAGAAATGGTAAGTAAACCTCGTATTTACATATCTGCCACCGTGAAGGAGAATCCGTATAGGTGTTCGAGTGTCCGAACCCTAATGCGTCAGAAATGGTATGTAAATGATGTATTTACATATCTGCTACTGTGTAGAAGAATCCGTGTAGGTGTTCGAGTGTTCGAACCGTAATGCATGCGAAATTGTAAGTAAATGCCGTATTTACATATCTGCCGCTGTGAAGGAAAATTCGTATAGGTGTTCGAGTGTTCGAACCGTAATGCGTGAGAAATTGTAAGTGAACGCCGTATTTACAAATCTGCCACTGTGTAGTGGAATCCGTACAGGTGTTCGAGTATTCGAACCGTATTGCATGAGAAATCGTAAATAAACGCCGTATTTACATATCTGCCACTGTGCAGGAGAATACGTATAGGTGTTCGAGTGTTCGAACCGTAATACGTCAGAAATGGTTAGTAAACGGCGTATTTACATATCTGCCACTGTGCAGGAGAATCCGTATAGTTGTTCGAGTGTTCGAACCGTAATACGTCAGAAATGGTTAGTAATTTGCGTATTTACATATCTGCCACTTTGCAGGAGAATCCGTATAGGTGTTCGAGGGCTCGAACCGTAATGCGTGAGAAATTGTAAGTGAACACCGTATTTACATATCTGCCACTGTGCAGTGGAATTCGTACAGGTGTTCGAGTATTCGAACCGTAATGCATGAGAAATGGTAAATAAACGTCGTATTTACATATCTGCCACTGTGCAGGAGAATCCGTATAGGTGTCCGAGTGTTCGAACCGTAATGCATGACAAATGGTAAGTAAACATCGCATTTACATATCTGCCACTGTGCAGGAGAATCCGTATAGGGTATAGGTGTTCGAGTTCGTATTTACATATCTGCCACTGCGCAGGGGAATCCGTATAGGTGTTCGAGTGTTCGAACCGTAACGCATGCGAAATGGTAAGTAAACGCCGTACTTACACATCTGCCACTGTGCAGGAGAATCCGTATAGGTGTTCGAGTGTTCGAACCGTAATGCCTGAGAAATAGTAAGTAAACGTTGTATTAAAATATCTGCCACTGTGCCCGTATAGGTGTTCGAGTGTTCGAACCGTAATGGCAGAGAAATAGTAAGTAAACGTTGGATTTACATATCTGCCTCTGTGCAGGAGAATCCATATAGGTGTTCCAGTGCTCGAACCGTAATGCGTCAAAAATGGTAAGGAAACGATGTATTTACATATCTGCCACTGTGCAGGTGAATCCGTATAGGTGTTCGTGTGTTCGAACCGTAATACGTCAGAAATGGTTAGTAAACGGCGTATTTACATATCTGCCACTTTGCAGGAGAATTCGTATAGGTGTTCGAGTGCTCGAACCGTAATGCGAGAGAAATTGTAAGTGAACGCCGTATTTACATATCTGCCACTGTGCAGTGGAATCCGTACAGGTGTTCGAGTATTCGAACCGTAATGCTTGAGAAATGGTAAATAAACGTCGCATTTACATATCTGCAACTGTGCAGGAGAATCTGTATAGGTGTCCGAGTGTTCGAACCGTAATGCATGAGAAATGGTAAGTAAACGCCGTATTTACATATCTGCCACTGCCACTGTGCAGGAGAATCCGTGTAGGTGTTCGAGTGTTCGAACCGTAATGCGTGGGAAATGGTATGTAAATGTCGTATTTACATCTCTGCCACTGTGCAGGAGAATCCGTATAGGTGTCCGAGTGTTCGAACCGTAATGCGTGAGAAATTGTAAGTGAACGCCGTATTTACATATCTGCCACTGTGCAGGAGAATCCGTACAGGTGTTCGACTGTTCGAACCATAATGCATGATAAACAGTAACTAAACGTTGTATTCACATATCTGCCACTGTGCAGGAGAATCCGTATAGGTGTTCGAGTGTTCGAACCGTAATGCGTGGGAAATGGTATGTAAATGTCGTATTTACATCTCTGCCACTGTGCAGGAGAATCCGTATAGGTGTCCGAGTGTTCGAACCGTAATGCATGAGAAATGGTATGGAAACCCCATATTTACATATCTGCCACTGTGCAGGAGAATCCGTATAGGTGTTCGAGTGTTCGAACCGTAATGCGTCAGAAATTGTAAGTGAACGCCGTATTTACATATCTGCCACTATGCAGGGGAATCCGTATAGGTGTTCGTGTATTCGAACCGTAATGCTTGAGAAATGGTAAATGAATGCCGTATTTACATATCTGCCACCGTGCAGGAGAATCCGTATAGGTGTTCGAGTGTTCGAACCGTAATGCATGAGAAATGGTAAGTAAACGCCGTATTTACATATCTTCCACTGTGCAGGAAAATCCGTATAGGTGTTTGAGTGTTCGAACCGTAATGCGTGAGAAATGGTAACTAAACATCGTATTTACATATCTGCCACTATGCAGGAGAATCCGTATAGGTGTCCGAGTGTTCGAACCGTAATACATGAGAAATGGTAAGTAAACATCGTATTTACATTTCTGCCACTGTGCAGGAGAATCCGTAAGGGTGTTCTACTGTTGCCACTGTGCAGGGGAATCCGTATAGGTGTTCCAGTATTCGAACCGTAATGCATGAGAAATGGTAAATGAATGCCGTATTTACATATCTGCCACTGTGCAGGAGAATCCGTATAGGTGTTCGAGTGTTCGAACCGTAATGCATGCGAAATGGTAAGTAAACGCCGTATTTACATATCTGCCACTGTGCAGGAGAAGCCGAACAGGTGTTCGAGTGTTCGAACTATAATGCATAAGAAATAGTCAGTAAACGTTGTATTTATATATCTGCCACTGTGCAGGAGAATCCGTATAGGTGTTCGAGTGTTCGAACCGTAATGCATGAGAAATGGTAAGTAAACGCCGTATTTACATATCTGCCACTATGCCGGAGAAGCCGTACAGGTGTTCGAGTGTTCGAACCGTAATGCATGCGAAATGGTAAGTAAACGCCGTATTTCGTCGTATTTACATATCTGCCACTGTGCAGGAGAATCCGTATAGGTGTCTGAGTGTTCGAACCATAATGCATGAGAATTTGTAAGTAAACATCGTATTTACATATCTGCCACTGTGCAGGAGAATCCGTATAGGTGTCCGAGTGTTCGACCCGTAATGCCTGAGAATTGGTAAGTAAACATCGTATTTACATATCTGCCACTGTGCAGGAGAATCCGTATAGGTGTTCGAGAGTCCGAACCCTAATGCGTCAGAAATGGTATGTAAATGATGTATTTACATATCTGCCACTGTGTAGGAGAATCCGTGTAGGTGTTCGAGTGTTCGAACAGTAATGCCTGAGAAATAGTAAGTAAACGTTGTATTTACATATCTGCCACTGTACAGGAGAATCCGTATAGGTGTTCCAGTGTTCGAACCGTAATGTGTCAGAAATGGTAACGAAACGATGTATTTACATGTCTGCCACTGTGCAGGAGAATCCGTACAGGTGTTCGATTTTTCGAACCATAATGCATGAGAAATAGTATGTAAACGTTGTATTTACATATCTGCCACTGTGCAGGAGAATCCGTATAGGTGTTCGAGTGTTCGAACTATAATGCGTGAGAAATTATAAGTGAACGCCGTATTTACATATCTGCCACTGTGCAAGGGAATCCGTATGGGTTTACGAATATTCGAACCGTAATGCATGAGAAATGGTAAATAAATGCCGTATTTACATATCTGCCACTGTGCAGGAGAATCCGTATAGGTGGTTGAGTGTTCGAACCGTAATGCATGCGAAATGGTAAGTAAACGCCGTATTTACATATCTGCCACTGTGCAGGGGAATCCGTATAGGTTTTCGAGTATTCGAACCGTAATGCATGAGAAATGGTAAACAAATGCCGTATTTACATATCTCCCACTGCGCAGGAGAATCCGTATAGGTGTTCAAGTGTTCGAACCATAATGCATGTGAAATAGTAAGTAAACGTTGTATTTACATATCTGCCACTGTGCAGGAGAATCCACATAGGTGTTCGAGTGTTCGAACGCGTAATGCGTGAGAAATGTAAGTAACGTCGTATTTACATATCTGCCCACTGTGCAGGGGAATCCGTATAGGTGTCCGAGTGTTCGAACCGTAATGCTGAGAAATGGTAAGTAAACATCGTATTTACATATCTGCCACTGTCAGGAGAATCCGTATAGGTGTTCGAGTGTTCGAACCGTAATGCAGAGAAAGATGGTAAGTAAAACGTATTTACATATCTGCCACTGTGCAGGAGAATCCTATAGTGTTCGAGTGGTTCGAACCGTAATGCGTGAGAAATGGTAAGTAAACACGTATTTACATATCTGCCACCTGTGCAGAGAATCCGTATAGGTGTCTGAGTGTTCGAACACTCGAACGCTATATGGATTCTCCTGCACGTGGCAGATATGTAAATACGGTGTTACTTACCATTTCTCTGCATTACGGTTCGAACACTCGACACCTATACGGATTCCTCCTGCACAGTGCAGATATGTAAATACGATGTTTACTTACATTTCTCATGCATTACGGTTCGAACACTCGACACCTATACGGATTCCCCTGCACATGGGCAGATATGTAAATACGACGTTTACTTACCATTTCTCACGCATTACGGTTCGAACACTCGAACACCTATACGGATTCTCCTGCA
Organism: Camellia sinensis; assembly: GCF_004153795.1. Taxonomy (NCBI): domain Eukaryota; kingdom Viridiplantae; phylum Streptophyta; class Magnoliopsida; order Ericales; family Theaceae; genus Camellia; species Camellia sinensis. The sequence goes on along the minus strand of NW_021024916.1, from coordinate 152,987 downwards.
CAGTGGCAGATATGTAAATACGGCGTTTACTTACCATTTCTATGCATTACGGTTCGAACACTCGAACACCTATACGGATTCTCCTGCACAGTGGCATATGTAATACGGCGTTTACTTACAATTTCGCTGCATTACGGTTCGAACACTCGAACACCTATACGGATTCTCCTGCACAGTGGCAGATATGTAAATACGGCGTTTACTTTCCATTTCCATGCATTACGGTTCGAAACTCGAACACCTATACGGATTCCCCTGCACAGTGGCAGATATGTAAATACGGCGTTCACACTACAATTTCTCAGGCATTACGGTTCGAACACTCAAAACCTATACGGATTCTCCTGCACAGTGGCAGATATGTAAATACGGCGTTTACTTACCATTTCTCATGCATTACGGTTCGAACACCTCGAACACCTATACGGATTCTCCTCACAGTGGCAGATATGTAAATACAGTTTACTTACATTTCTCATGCATTAGGTTCGAACACTCGAACACCTTACGGATTCTCCTGCACAGTGGCAGATTTGTAAATACATCGTTTCCTACCATTTCTGACGCATTACGGTTCGAACACTGAACACCTATACGGATTCTCCTGCACAGGGCAGATATGTAAATACACGTTTACTTACATTTCTCAGGCATTACGGTTCGAACACTCGAACACTCTATACGGATCTCCTGCACAGTGGCAGATATGTAAATACGGCGTTACTTACCGGTTCGAACACTCGAACACCTAACGGATTCTCCACAGTGGCAGATATGTAAATACTTTACATACCATTTCTGACGCATTACGGTTCGACACTCGAACACCTATACGGATTCTCCTGCACAGTGGCAGATATGTAAATACGATGTTTACTTACCATTTCTCATGCATTACGGTTCGAACACACGAACACCTATACGGATTCTCCTGCACAGTGGCAGATAGTTAAATACGCGTTTAATCCATTTCTCACGCATTACGGTTCGAACACTCGAACACCTTATCAGGGATTCTCCTGCACAGTGGCAGATATGTAAATACGGCGTTTACTTACCATTTCATGCATTACGGTTCGAACACTCGAACACCTATACGGATTCTCCTGCACAGTGGCAGATATGTAATAAACGTTACGTTACTACATTTCTCATGCATTATGGTTCGAACACTCGAACACCTTACGGATTTCTCTGCACAGTGGCAGATATTAATAATCCGTTCTTACCATTTCTGCGCATTACGGTTCGAACACTGAACACCTATACGGATTCTCCTGCACAGTGGCAATATGTAAATACGGCGTTTACTTACATTTCTCAGGCATTACGGTTCGAACACTCGAACACTATACGGATTCTCCTGCACAGTGGCAGATATGTAAATACGGGTTTACTTACCATTTCGCATGACATTACGGTTCGAACACTCGACACCTATACGGATTCTCTGCACAGTGGCATATATGTAAATACATCTTTATTACCATTTCTGACGCATTAGGGTTCGACCACTCGAACACCTATACGGATTCTCCTGCACAGTGGCAGATATGTAAATACGGGTTACTTTCACATTTCCATGCATTACGGTTCGAACTCGAAACTTAACGGATTCCCCTGCACAGTGGCAGATATGTAAATACGGCGTTTACTTACAATTTCTCAGCATTACGGTTCGAACACTCAAACACCTATACGGATTCTCCTGCACAGTGGCAGATATGTAAATACGGCGTTTACTTACCATTTCTCATGCATTACGGTTCGAACACTCGAACACCTATACGGATTCTCCTGCACAGTGGCAGATATGTAATACAACGTTTAACTTATATTTCTCATGCATTATGGTTCGAACAAGCTCGAACACACTGTACG
>NW_021024916.1:78641-132523 GCF_004153795.1 Camellia sinensis | reverse complement strand
CTAAATGGCCAAGATCCCTTCAACAAAGTTGAAGAGGGGCTCAAAATATGGTATTTTACAGTTTATGACCAAACCCAAAACAGTGCACATGCAAGCTTAAAATACTATGCAAAATAAGGCCTAAAAAGAGGTTTAAACACAAAGAGCCAAAAGGGAGCTTCAAACAGCAAAGATCCTTTGATAAAACATGAAAAGGGGGTCAAAATAAGGCTATTTACAGTTCGGACCAGAGCCCAAAAATACAAGCACAAGGGGCTAACAAAATATGCAAAAATAAGGCTAAAAGAGGGATAAAGAGGCAAGTGACAAAAGAAAGCCTCAAACAGTGAAGAGCCCTTCAACAATGTTGAAGAAGAGCTCAAAATAAGCCACTTTTCAGTTTGTGACCAAGCTCAAAACAATTTACAAATGAGCCTAAAATACTATGCAAGAAAGAGGCATACGAGAGAGGTAAAGAAGCAAGTGGTAGCTAAAGACCTTAAACATGGAAGGACCCTTAATCAATCATGAAAAAGACATCAAAACATGACTATTTTTAGTTAGGGTCGGAGCCCAAAAATGTAAGCACGTATGGCTTAGATATAGAACAAAATAAAGCACAAAAGAGGGAGAATGAAGACTCACCCTTGTAGACCAAGCTTCAGCAGCTCTTGGCTTGAGAAAGGGTGCTCCTAAGCTTTGGAAAACCAGCTCCAAGTGTTGGAAAGGATGGTGGTGGTGTAGTGCTATGTGGTGGTGTAGAAAGGGGTGTGGGATTTGAGGGGTTTTGAGGATTGGAGTGTAGAGAGAGAGAGATACAATGCAAGAGCCTTAAAGCAAATTTTGTAACCCTCAAAACACAGCTGGGGGGCCTGGATATATAGGCAAGAGAGGGGGGAAAAAGGGGGGAATGGAATTCAAATTTCCCCACAAAAGTGCAGCCCCCCGGATACACAATCTGGGGGAAAACAAAATACAGATTTATAATGTACCAGAGAAGGGGAGCAAGGCCGACCTGGTATCTAAGTTGCAGGTGGCCGGCCGGCCCTCCCCATGGCAGGTCAGCCAAGGGTCAAAAGGCTCAAGGAGTATTAGTGGCCGGCCACCCCAGATTGGTGGCCTCCCATGTGTGCATAACACAACCATGTGGTCAAAAACTAGAGAAAGTAAATCAGGAGAGAAAAAAGCCCACTTTTAGGAGGGGTTCAAAAGGGTCACATACAATTACTGGCCGGCCATATGATATTGGTGGCCTCCCAGGTGTGTACAACACAAATATGTGGTTTGGGGCAAGAAAAAGTGGCCTTAGGGTGGTCAACATTGGCTTTCAAGTGAGAAAAACGGGCGACGGAGGGCGATGGAGGAATAAAACTGGTTGTCAGAACAATTACTGGCCTCCTCCCATTCTTCTATGACCTTCCTAACAATGAAACAGAGGTCCCTACCAAAAATGAACTCAAATCGATGCAAAATGGAGGTTCGGGGGCCGAAACGCGCAGCCCGAGGCCCCGAAAACTGACTGTTAGGCACCGGAAGTGGTGTTCGACCACGAAGTTGGTTTTTCGAGCCACAGTGTCCCTCAAAAGGGAGCAAATAAGATGCATGCCAAAAACCGGAGCAAACGGAGGTGGTTAAGCTGTCCTAAACCGAGGCACACGGCCAACGACTCCGAAAAATCGAAAATCAGACTCCAAACGGGCAAAATGGTCTACGACCACGAAACGTAGCCTACGGCCACTGAAAGATGATCTACGAGACCTCTCCCTCCTTTCGGGAAGAGAAAACAGAGCCTGGTTCGCAAACCGAGGCAAAGCATGAAAGAGTCCGAAAGTCCGGAGGCAAGGCTCGCAGCCGAGACTCTGAAACTTCTGAACGAGCACAATATGTAACATCACCAAGTGCTCGATCGGTGACGTTTGAGTCTTAAGGTCGGTCAAAAATGGGGTGTCTACAAGGCCGATCTTTGATCGGGCGAGCTGGGGTGCTCATAACTGACCTTCCCCAATCGTACCCAGGTTCCCGAGCCGAGGTAACTTTGGTGATGACGGACACGTGGCCTTAGGCAATGAGTCAGGGTTTTCTAAATTCCCCCAAAAATAAATATTTAGGTGGCGACTCTGTATCTGGCAAAGCAGTCCATGTTTGGCACTTCTTTCAAAAAAATCTGTTTTCAAAAACGATTTGCCGAATTTGGACTCTTTGGCTCAGATTAAGAACCGTGACAATTTCAGTCCGAACTGTGGTCAACCCACAAAACGAACAGAACGGGATTCATCCCCCCGGGGCGTTCGGGGGATGTTTACACCATGGTTTATGCCCCTAGGTTAGCTTTGAGTCTTGGACGTTGCTTGCATGCTTTGATTGCTTTGTTTAGTTGGTTTGGCACCATCCTTAACATGATTTTCGGAGCTTGATATGTATGCCATATGTCCATGTTTATCTTCTTTTAAGTGTGCTTAAAAGTTGTCTCTTTGATGCTTAAGTGTTGGTCCATTTGCATGCATGTTTGTATGTGTATTTACCCCTCATTCCATAGCATTTTGGCCACTGTTTTGGGCCTAGTAGAGAGCTGTCCATCTTGGTGTAAGACCATCCCTTGCATGTTGTTGCATGCTTGCCTTACATGTTGTTACATACTTGGCTCATTAACATGTTGTTGCATGTTTAATTGCATTTGGCATGCTTGAATGATTGCATATCTTGTCCCTTTACATGTTGTCATATGTTTGCCTTGCATGCTTAAATGTCCATGTTACATGCTTGCCTAGGTTGCATTGCATTTGGCATGCTTGTTACCTTAACATGATCATGTTGCATTATTTTTGCTTGCATGCTTGCATCCCATCCTTCTTGATCAACCATGATAGAGATTGGGGGCCTTATGTGTTTATGTGCATTTCATTTGACATTGAAATTGCACACTTGGCCTCTTGGGCCATCATGCATCGAAATGCGTGATTGATGGCCTGAGGGTTGAGGACCATCCTTCCTTGAGTTCATAACATGATAGGAAGGTTGGTTGTGCAAATATTGCATCGTAAATGCTTTGCCATGCTCTGTTTGTCATCTACTGCTGTCACACAGGATTCTGCAGGAATGGATAGCCGACCGACCACATTAAGTGCCGGCCGACTACATATTTTTGGCCGAGAGCCATACTTTTGGTCGATGACCAGTTTCCCATGGCCGGTGATGTTTTCTCTTGGTCGGTGACATCCCACAGTGTTCAGGGAGTGTTCTATAACCAACCTTGGGACTTTTGCAATTTTTAGAGGCATAAAGCAGTGTAAACAGAGACAACATGAGCATGGCGTTGGATTTCCGAGTGAAGCCGAGCATGTGTGCATTTGACCCTCTTTCTGAGGCTGTTTTATTGCTTTCTTAACTTAATTAATTTTGTTTAATTAGTTAAGTGATTGTGTAATATTTAATTAGCTTGTTAGTTAATTAATTTGTATTATACTTTTGGTCCCTCCGAGAGAGAGCGAATTATGTAATAAACGTGTGTGTGTGTGATGCATGTCTTCCAACTTCCACTTCTTTCTCCCTTTTACTTGCCTACTTTTGATGGTTAGTACTAGGGCATATTTCAATTAGCATCCTTATGCTCGCATGTTTGCATCATTTATCTATATTGCATGCACCGCCCTCGGCGCATCATACTAACTGCATTGCATTTTCCATTTCAAAGTTGAATACATGCTATCTGTTGCATTTCATATGCCATCTTAGAATAGCCGAGCCTATTTCTAGTTGCATTTTGCATGCGTTGCATTAGTCATCTTAACATGAGCTAGGATCATACATTTGATTACTAACTAGCTTTTGTTTTGGCTCGGAGTACTAGGTAAGCTTTTATACTTTAGCATCCTTGCATGTGTGTGAGTGACTGCCATGATAGCATGGTTACCATAAGGCTATCTGCTTATGTGATATAACTGCTTGAATGCCTGTGGGTGAAGGTTGGGTTGCTTGAGTTGGAATAATTCGTCGAAACCCGTATTTTAGCCTACTTGCGAGTAGCAAACTTCAATCCATTTTTCAAAACAAACGGATATACGATGCTTTGTTCTAACTTAGGTAATCCAGTCTATACTTGTATGTTGTGCGCATCATGTAGTAAATCTAGGCTAATAACTGGTTTAAGAACGCATAATGTTTTCAAAACAAGATATCATGGTTAGTAGAGGCCGATCTTCGAATCAGGCGAGCAAGGGTGCTCATAGCTGACCTTCCCCAATCGTACCCAAGTTCCCGAGCCGAAGCAACTTTGGTGATAACGGACACGTGGCCTTAGGCAAATGAGTCAGGATTTCCTAAATTCCCCCATAAAAAATATTTTGGTAGCGACTCTGTATCTGGCAAAGCAGTCCATGTATGACACTTCTTTACAAAAAATCTACTTTCGAAAACGATTTGCCGGATTTGGACTCTTTGGTTCAGATTTAGAACCGTGACAATTTGAGTCCGAACTGTAGTGAGCCCCAATGAACAAAACGGGATTCCCTCCCGGGACGTTCGAGGACGTCTACAATCAACTTCCGTTTGCTTTTGTGTTACTAGATATGTTGAGTTTTGATGTCATTTTAGGCATGGACTGGTTGTGTTCTTATCAAGCTGTGATTGATTGTTACCGTCAGAGAGTTATAGTGTACACTTTGGGTGGTAATCGTTTCTATTTTCTAGGGAACCAAGTTGATAGAGCCTTGTCGCCAGCTGTTGACCCTCGTAGTATGAGCAAGCTTAGTGGTCTTCTTGCAACTCTCTTGGATAGTGAGAGTGACGGGGCTCGTGCTGAGTTACCAAGGATAGTTTATGAATACCCGGATGTCTTTCTAGAAGATCTTACTAGTTTACCACCTCACCGGGAGATCGAGTTCTCCATTGAATTAGTGCCTGGCATGGCACCGATTTCCATGTCACCATATAAATTTGCACCTGCCGAATTGCATGAGTTGAAGATTCAATTCCAAGAACTTTTAGACAAGGGCTTCATTCGCCCTCGTACATCGCCTTGGGGAGCATCGGCTCTCTTTGCAAAGAAGAAGGATGGGTCATTGTGGTTATGTATTGATTACCGCAAGTTGAATAGAGTTACAGTTAAGAACAAGTATCCTCTACCCAAAATAGATGATTTGTTTGACCAACTTAGAGGGTCTCGTTGCTTCTCAAAAATAGATTTGAGGTCGAAGTACCATCAATTAAGAGTCGGGAGGAGGACGTTCAAAAGACGTCCTTTCATACTCGTTATGGCCACTATGAATTCCTTGTAATGCCTTTTGGGTTGACCAATGCACCGGCTTCCTTTATGGATTTGATGAATATAACTTTTTTAGGAATACTTGGACTTTTTTGTGGTCGTCTTTGTGGATGGCATCTTGATTTATTCAACCTCTGAAGAGGAACGCGAGACTCACTTGCGGGTAGTGCTAGGTTTACTTAGTGAGCACCAATTGTATGCCAAATTTGAAAAATGCGAGTTTTGATTAATAGAGGTGAAGTTTTTAGGGCATGTAGTGTCTAGAGAGGGAGTGACTGTGGACTCCTCAAAGATAGATACCGTACAGGATTGAGAACCACCCAAGAATGTTTTTAAAATTTGAAGTTTCTTGGGATAAGCAAGGTATTATTGACATTTTGTAAGGGACTTCTCTAGACTAGTTGCACCTTTGACTAGGTTGACTAGAAAGGGTATCAAATTTATGTGGAGTGAAGCTTGTGAAAAGTCATTCCAAGAGCTTAAGACTAGATTGACTACCGCACCGGTTTTGATAATTCCGGAAAGGGGTTTGAATTACACTGTTTATTGTGATGCATCTGGGGATGAACTTGGTTGTGTCTTGATGCAAGAGGGAAAAGTTGTGGCCTACGGTTCACGACAATTGAAAACTCATGAGAAAAATTACCCCACCCATGATCTAGAATTAGCAGTGGTGATTTTTGCTTTTAAAATTTGGAGGCATTACTTGTACGGTGAGAAGTTTGAAGTCTTCTCCGATCATAAGAGTCTAAAGTATTTGTTTTCTCAAAAAGACTTGAACTTACGACAATGGAGGTGGATGGAATTTATGGAGAATTATGACTTTGAGTTACAATATCATCCAGGGAAGGCCAATGTGGTGACCAATTCTTTGAGTCAAAAATCTGTGAGTAGTTTGGCAAGTATGGCCATTCGGGAATGGAATATGCTAGATGTCATTGTCAAGTTTGATTTGCACTTGGGTGAGTTCGGAGAGAGTGCTACCTTGTTTACTTTGAATGCTCAACCTACCTTGGTTAGTAAGGTCATAGAGGCACAACGCGAAAACTGTGATGTGGAATCAATCCATGTTAAGATTTTTAATGGGAAGGAAGATAAAGGTTTGAACGTTCACTCGAATCTGAGTGTACATTACCTAGACCGTTTGTTTGTACCAAAATCTTGTAGAGAGGAAGTACTTCGGGAGTTCTATCACTCACGCCTTGTGATACACCCGAGAGACATTAAAATGTATCATGATCTTAGTCGTCAGTTTTGGTGAAGGGGTATGAAACGGGATGTTACTTTATTTGTATCGAAGTGCCTTACTTGTCAACAAGTGAAGGTCGAAGATCGAAGACTAGCGGGTTTGTTACAACCTTTACTGATAGCTGAATGGAAATAGGAGCGTGTTACCATGGATTTTGTAGTTAGGCTTCCTAGAACACAACGAGGCAATGGCGCCGTTTGGGTGATTGTTGACAGGTTGAGTAAGTCTACCCATTTCATTTCAACGTGCACCAACGACTCAGTTGAACACTTGGTAGAGTGTTACATTAGAGAGATAGTTCGACTTCATGGAGTCCCTGTGGCTATTGTGTCGGATAGGGATCCTCGCTTTACTGCCGATTATGGCAAAGCCTCAAAGCCTTCAAGAAGCGTTGGCAACTAAGTTGACTCTTAGCACCGCTTATTATCCTCAAACCGATGGACAGTTGGAACGTGCCATTCAGATTTTGGAGGACATACTTAGAGCTTGTGTCATTGATTTTAAGGGGCCTTGGGAAAGGCACTTACCATTGATTGAGTTTGCTTACAACAATAGTTGCCAAGCTAGTATTGAGATGGCACCATTTGAGGCCTTGTATGGCTGACCTTGTAGATCATCGGTTTGTTGGGCCGAAGTGCGTAATGCACCGTTACTGGGTTCGGAAATCATTAGAGAGACAACCGAGAAAGTTCTCATTCGGAAGAGGTTAGCTATAGCCCAAAGCCAACAAAAGAGTTATGCTGATAAAAGGAGATGACCTTTATCTTTTGAAGTTGGTGACCATGTGTTTCTAAAAATCTCACCAATGCGGGGTTTGATAAGATTTGGTAAGAGTGGTAAATTATCTCCAAGGTTTATTGGGCCTTTTGAGATCTTAGAGCAAATTGGGGAAGTGGCATACCAGTTAGCTTTACCGCCACAACTTCTGGGAGTTCACAACGTATTTCATGTAGTTATGCTTAGGAAGTATGAACCCAACCCTTCTCACGTGCTTGATTGGGCTGACTTGGAGGTAGATGAGATTGCCTCTTACAAAGAACGACCAGTTCAAATATTAGATACCCGGCAGCAAGTGCTACGGGGCAAAACTATACCGTTGGTAAAGGTGTTGTGGAGACACCGTGGGGTTGAAGAAGTGACGTGGGAACGGGAGGTGGAAGTTCACTCTAAATATCCGGATTTATTTGAGAATGCTTAAGTTACTTTTCTTTGTAATATTTCCTAGTGTTGAGGATAACGTATTTAAAGTTGTTAACCACATGTTGATATGTCCGTTGTTATTTTAAACACAAGGTTGTTTAGAGTTGCCATTACTTTTTGGAAAATTTCATGTTTATGCGTATTTGAGAGGTTGTTGTTAATAAGATAACCATGGTGAAAATATTGGAATTTGGTTGAGAGTTAGTATTGTGATTTGAAAATAAAATAGCGTGGCTTTGATCGCTAGAAACCCTTTGTTTGGGTAGTTTGATTTGAAATTTCGGGGACGAAATTCTTTAAGGGGGAAAGGTTGTAGCGATTCCAGTTTTGTCACTTCGCTGAATATGTCGGGGATCGAGCAGCCCAGTCAGCTCATTCAGCTCATGGGGGTCCAGGCCCTTGGTGGATCCTAGAGTGGCTCTTTGGCGGAGTTGAGGGGCAGCGGCCCCGAAGCAAAAATGCAAAATGCATTAGAATTTGCTTGTCCACTCGAGCAACCGTTTATGCGCTTGAGCGGAGAATGTTTGGTTGCAGAAGTTTGACCTATCTGCAAAAGTACTGGGAAGGTGTATTCGACGCTCGAGTGTACCATGTTATATTAGTTCGTGAATCTGATATTTCAGATCACTTTTGTATATCTCTCTTTTTCTCTAAAAATATTTCCTCTCTATTAGGACCCTTTGTTGTCAAATTCCATATATTAAAACCAAGGTTGTAACATGCTTTAATTTTTCATTTTTTTTCTAGTTTTGGTCTTCCTGCTCGGAGGTTGTTGTTAATAAGATAACCATGGTGAAAATATTGGAATTTGGTTGAGAGTTAGTATTGTGATTTGAAAATGAAATAGCGTGGCTTTGATCGCTAGAAACCCTTTGTTTGGGTAGTTTGATTTGAAATTTCGGGGACGAAATTCTTTAAGGGGGAAAGGTTGTAGCGATTCCAGTTTTGTCACTTCGCTGAATATGTCGGGGATCGAGCAGCCCAGTCAGCTCATGGGGGTCCAAGGGGCAGCGCCCCTTGGTGGATCCTAGAGTGGCTCCTTGGCGGGGTTGAGGGGCAGCGGCCCCGAAGCAAAAATGCAAAATACATTAGAAGTTGCTTGTCCGCTTCAGCGGCCGTTTATGCGCTCAAGCGGTGAATGTTTGGTTTCAGAAGTTTGACCTGTCTGCAAAAGTACTGGGAAAGTGTATTTGACGCTTGAGCAGACCATGTTATATCAGTTCGTGAATCTGATATTTCAGATCACTTTTGCATATCTCACCATCTCTAAAAATCCTTTCCTTTCCCTTCTCTCTACATTTTCCTACACCAAATTGGATCAAAACCTTGATTTCTAAAGATCCATTAGAGTTCTGCCATAGGTTTTTCATCAAAGTTGGTTAACTTCTCGAGGGCTTCATTGTGTGCGGTGAAGATCAAGTTTCGACACCATTGATTTTGAGAGTTTCATCTCATTTCTTCTTCAAAACTTAAGGTAGAGATTTTCTTAGGCCCCGTTTGTTTTGGGTTATAGGGAGGGTATTGGGACTAGTAATACCAAGGTATTACTAAAGCTCCTATTTGTTTGCAGGGAAAGCCTTGGGACTATTAGTCCCTTGGTATTGCTAATACCCTTGGAAGGGGGATTGGTAAGGAGGAGGTAGAGATGGTATTAGAAAATAGTGAGGGGATTAGAAATTTTTTTATTTTTTATATATTGGGAATTTTTTTTTTAAATATAATGTTTAATTTTTTATATTTTTTTATTTGTTTTATTATTTTATATAAAAATAATTTAACAATTCCTCACTATTAATCCCTTCATTATCAATCTCCTTTCTATGAATTCCCTCCATTCTATCTCTGAAAACAAACGGGACCTAACAGTCCATCATCTCTATCTCTTTTCGAAATTCATCTTTCATAGCTTTGAAAATTGATTGTTGATTCAAGAAGTTGAGTGATTTTGAAAGTGGGTTTGTCTCTTGTTCTTTTAAAATGATCTTATGGGTTTTGATCTTCGTTGATTGAAGAAAATATGATTTTGAAAAGTTTTTTTTCAAAGGATTTGAGTTGTATAGTTTTGGTGAGAAAACCCAGAATTTGAGAAATTTTTTAAAAGAGGTTGAAAATCTATGAATGATATTGTTGTATTTATTTTGTGTATCAAAATAAATAGATGTTTGGAAAATTTATTATATATATATAATGATGAATTTTAGGGAATATGAGAATTGTTGTTCATTTTGAAAATTATTGTTTAAAACGTTGAAATAGTCTTGAAATGACTAATTGTTGAGGATACTTGAGAAGAGGGAATTGTTGTTATTTCCTTGGATGATGAATTGAAATAAAAGTATTTGTATTCATCTTGTGTTATTGGCATAACAATTCATTTGATTACATTAAACTTTGAAAGTTGATTTGAAAACTTGCATTGAGAAAAGAATGTTGAGAAACAAGTTTTCATGAAATGGTTTTGGAGTAAATACGTTGGTAAGTCTTGATAGGTGGTGTAGATGATATTGAATAAGTTGGCTTGAGAGTCCGAGGTGAAAGACCGAAACCCGCGCGGATAGGTGTCCAGCCTTCCGGTTAATATCGGTAAAAATGACAATTTGGTAGTACTTGTATAGTCTACTTGCAGACACCGACCTAAAGATTACCAGAATCATATTTACCGCCCTTAAAATAAATTGTTAAGTTTTGAACAATTGAAATTACATGATATCATTGAGCATGATGGTTTTCAAAAGATGAAAATATGATTTATCTTCAAAAATGGGCATAGCATGGCATGTGCATTTCATCTCTTGAGACTTGTATAAAATGTATATACTTTGTTAAGGATTTCCTAATGGGCTTTATGTTCACCCTACGGGATTTTTGTGCAGGAAAAGATGTGGTGATGCCGCATAACTAAAGGCGAGGAAACGTGTGTTGAGAGTACGAGACTCTCATTTTGCTGTAACTCCGTGTGTAAGCCAAGGGTTGTATGTCTGTGGATTTGAATAACCGTTTTGTATAACCAAGCTCAAGCCTTGGAAACTTGTAAACCCTTGGGGGTATTTATTTGTTTATTTACTTGTTGTTGGATTAATGTATTGTTGCATGAAGAACTATTGTATCATGTAATATAAGTTTAGAGATTTATATTCGGTTTTCTTTGAAAAAGTCATGATTGTTGTATTATCATTTGGGCTAGAAATTTGGGGCGTTACAGACATCAATACATAACAAATCTTAAAACGAAATTTTCTCTGTACACATCTTTGAGAACAAAAATTCTCAATGCACATCTTTTGAAAAAAAAAAAAAAATCACGCCAAGGTCTACATTGTTCTTCTATTATTTTTCACTCTTACCATTGTTGCACTCTATTTTACTCCCGTTATTCTTGATTTGTGCGATAAAAGATTTACAAAATCATAGTAAGTTTAAATTTAGAGAATAAGATGATTTTGCAACCAATGCAAGGATGAAAATGTGATCTTTTAGGTGTGGAAGTGTTTTTTTTTTTTTTTTTTGGCAAGTAAAAGAACTGTTATTCTTTTGTAAATTCAACTTCCATAGGATTGCAGGAAAAAAAAAAAATCAATGATGAAAACTTTTCATATGATTTGTTTTAAGATTTTTTTGATCGCGATGAAAATTTACTATCACCGTTGATCACAAACCCAAAAAAAAAAAAAAAATCATCAACTTCCATCGATCTTTTCATCATTTCATCACTAATTGGCTCTAAAGAATTGCTGAAAATGTGTTGGTGGATTGTTGGATATGCCGAGTTACTTTTGTGATGTGTATAAATGTGTTTTGTGTAGTGTGTGTTTAAATTATGAGTTAGGGATATATTTAGAACATTCAATGTGTGGAATGAGAAAAACATAATGTAACTAAATTAATAAGTGTGTGAACTAAGAAATGATGTGTACAAAGTGAAAATGGTGTGTGGAAATAGAATTACCCATAAAATGATACGTATTCTAAAATAACTTATTATTATGACAAAGTGATAGTGAAACAAATTTTAAAAAAAAATAATTACATATATACTCACATAGGGGTGGACATCGGCCTGTTAACCCGCCCAACCCAATTTTATTTTTTTAAAGTTTGAAAAAATTATTTTATCTTATAGAGTCAGGCTGGACTAACATTTTTAGCCCAATATATTAATGGACTAGACTTGGGATTTATACTTTCAATCAACCTGACCCGGCCACTATTAAATTAATCAATTAATTATAATATATTAAAATATATATTTTTTTGTTGGGATCTAGATTTTATCTTTATTAATTTTATTGAAATTCACATTTGTAGTAATGCGGCCTTGTTTGGCAACATCAAATTTTAGCAAAAAAGCCAAAAAGTTATTAAAAAAACCAAAAATCTAACAAATTATACAAAAAAGTCAAAGATTCAATTTTCTCTCTACTTTTTGCACATCTTTTCGTAAAAAAATCAAAGAGTCATCTCAAATATACTAATTTTTTTTATCTTATATTTTAACCAAAAAATTAAAGTTACTAAAATAACCTGTTCCCAAACGAGGCCTGAATTTATTAAGAAATCCTTTAATTTATACACAAAATCTTTTAATTTACATTGATATCGGTATATTTATGTAAGAAATATAATGTGTAATTAAATTTAATTATGGAATATTTTAAATTTTTTTTAACATATAACCCAATGGGTAGGCTTGAGATTTATAATTATTTTTTGGGCGGAGTTTGGACAGAAGTAGAGGCCCGATGTTAGGGTCGAGCCGAACTTAGACAAACACAAAATCTCTTATTATGTGGTGTTGGCTTGGTCTGGCCCGACGAATGACCACCCTTCTTACTATCTAAATTAATAAAAATCAAATTGAGACAGTACATGTATTTATTTGAATAATATTAAACAATTTATTTATAAATACTCACATGAGTTTGATTACCACATGTACAAATAATTTATTTATCAAATTGGAACACCACATGTATTTATTTGAGTAGTATTAAATAATTTATTTCTCAATATACACATAATTTAACAATAGGGTAAATTACGTATACCTCCCTCGAGATTTAGCTAAATTACAGATACTCCCCTGAGATTTTGGAAATTACATCCCGCCTCTTGAAGTTTGTATTTTCATAACAATTTGTCCCATGAGGTTTATATTTCATAACAAATTACCTCCTAATTTGTTATGCAAATATAGCATTCAGGGGAAATTTGTAATTTCTCAAATCTTAGCGAATATCTATAATTTAGCCAAACCTCGAGGGGTATATGTAATTTGCCCTTAACTATATATATAATTTATTGCATTACATATATACAAGGTCTTGTATTAATTTACGAATAATTAATTAATTTCTTTTATTCTTAATTTACGAATAATTACTCAAATGTTATATAAACCGAACTGAAATCCCCTCTGTACTAATTTAATAATTAATTATTAAGAAAAAAAAATCGTTAGTCAAACTAACGGAATGAAGCAATCTACAAATTAAAAGTAAATATCAAAATGGAGTAATATGCAAATTAAAAGTAAATATCAAGAGGAGCTAGTGTAATTTAAAATTAAAATATGTACACAGGCCAATTGTGAGAAACACTATATTACACTAGTGTAATTTAAAATTAATCTAATTTTTTTTTTGATTCAGGAAATGGATATGTAGATAGGCTATTCTAACATATCCGTCAGGAAATATTACCTCTTAACATCTACAACATATCTACAGGGAACCCCACTGTCTCTCGCGTGTTCCAGACGTTAAGGAGTATGTTTAACCCCAATAAGAGGCTATGAATAGTCGAATCCAAGCTTTGAGTGAGAGATTCGAAAATTTTATCCACGGAACCAATCCCTATTTGTAAATTAATTTAATTGTGAAAACGCCAAGAGAGGTGAGAATATAAGATTATGCGAATTCCATGTACACAGGCCTATTCCAAGAAATGGCTTTTTTATTTTTATTTTACTTATTAACTTTTTTTTAATATATATATAATAAAATAATATAACCTAAATAAATTAATAAATTAAGTTAATTTTTTTTTTTAACTTACCAAAATACAGCCTAAATAAGGAAAGCGTAACAGAGCAAGAGGCTTCAGATGGACATATCGATTTGGGTTAAAATAGTTTATAAAATAAATTATTTTATTAAAATAATACATTTAAATTATAATTATTTTATTTTTTTATAAAAAAAAAAAAAACTAAAAATTTATCTTAAATAAAGATTTTTTAATTTTAAATTAAAATAATTAAAAAATTAAAAAACCAAACAATCAATCCAGATTGCAAACGATGGTTTGAAGGCTTGGAGAAACATCTCTTTCTCTCTCTCTCTCTCTCTCTCTCGCTCACAGAGAGGTCGACGACGACTGATATGATGATATATATACCACGCGGAAGAGAAGAGAAGTGTGCGAGGAGATTTGGAGCCTCTCACCATATCAGGCTCTAAGATCTCATACTCAATCACCCAAGTCACATCTTGCCCCCATCTATATATACTCCTGTACACTCTCACCATCACAATCTCCTGCTACGCCATCTTTTAAATCATCCCAATCATTACCATCCGGATTTTTTTATTAAAAACATTACACATCAGTGATTTTTTTATATAATATTTATAAATTAATAAAAAATAGTAATAAATTTAATTATTAATGTTTAAAATAAATTATAAATATATTTTTTGACATTTGTTTAAAATATTAATTATCCTTTATGATTTAAAAAATTACAAATATCTCATTATTAGTTTTTTTTATTTAACAAAATTAATTAAAAAATATAATTCTTAATTATTCCTCTATATAATAATAAAATTACTTGAATTATTAATTAAAATAAATTTCTAAAATAATTAGAAACTGTTAATTAACTTGATAATTTATTAATAAAAGAGACTGTTGTTATAAAATTATAAATTTCAAAGGATATGATGTAATTTCTAAAATCACAAGAGACAATTCATATTTGAAGCAAACTTGTAATTTTTCAAATTTTATCATTGATTTGGATTAAAAAAAAAAATAGACTGGCTTGTAATTTTTCATTTTTTTTATCACTCTATGTATTTTATTTTAATTACATATATGTAGAAAATGTTTGAGATTTTTAAAAAAAAAATTCTTAATTTATTATGAAATGATAAATATAAACTTTTGATTTATTATTTTCAATCTAACATTTTTCTATCAGCATAATAAAACGCATGAATACAACATCTATTTATTTATTTAATTAATTAAAATCCATCATTTTCTATAGAATATATGGTTTATAATTGGCAATTAAGAAAAAAGTCACTTTATTATTGACTTATTTGAGTAATCACCTCTCTATTTTTTTTACATATTTTTTTATAAAAAATTAAAATTTTAATTTTTTTCTTACTTCTCAAAATAGGCCATAAAACATTACATAAATGCTATGAATCATGAAAAAAATTTAATGAAGATAATCATGAAAGATTCTCTATTTTTAAATTACACCTATAATAAAGCACTACATACTAATTAAATGATAAAAAAAACTTTATAATATATTTAATAATATTTTTTTCATAATCTCTAACATTATTCTAAATAAAAAGGAGAAAAATAACTCTATCCCAAATAATCACAAATAAGGGTTGTTTTGGGAAGTTGGTAAAAAGCTGGCTTTTGGCTTTTTACCAAGATTTTTGGCTTTTTTGGAAGTGATTTGGGAAGTTGGTAAAAAGCTGGCTTTTTGCTTTTTAGTTTAATATTTATTTATGGTGTCAAATCAAATTAAAATGACCAAAATACCCTTACTCAACATAAGAGAGTTATTTTTTTATTTATTTTTTATAGGCCTTAATTTGTAATTTTAAGGCTGCGTTTTTAGCACTTGCCAAATGACTTTTTTGGCATTTTTGGCAGCCACTTGTCCAAAAACGTGACTTTTTACCATGTTCCCAAAATGGCACTAAGTGAAAGTCTTTTGTAAAATTATAAATCTACCATTTTCCATCTCCTTTCTCATTTCTCTTCCCTCCCTGCAAAACTGGCATTCATCCACCTCAATCCCCATTCTCTCTAGGCTCGCTGTCCCCTGTCCCACCCTTCTTTGGTGCTGTTTGGTATAACTGTTAAAACAGATTATAAATTATAATTTAACAGATTATAGATTATGACTTTAATCAGAAGTTATTAATCTGTTTGGTATAGCTGTTGGATTATAGATTTAAGTTGCTGAGTAGTGTTTGTTAAATAAGCTGTGAAGTAGCTTTTTCAATTAATTTTTATTTTTTATTATTCACTATTTGTCTACATTTTTCATAAAAAATAATAATAATATTTTATAGTCCATTTGAATTTTTTTCTATTTTTAAAAAAATAAAAAATAAAAATATCTAAGAGTATAACTGTGAATTAACATGTCCACAGCAGAAGCTGATAATCAGAAGCAAGGGGTGAGCAGCTTCTCAGAATCAGCTTTTTTTACTTAAAATAAATTCTTAGAATCAGAAGCTGTTTGAAATAAGTGTAACCAAACAGTCCAAAATAACTTTTTAAAAGCCAGAAGCCATAAGCTGGCTCAAAAAAGCCCCACCAAACACCCCCTTTGATAAGTTGTTTTGGGAAGATGAAAATAAACAAATTTTTTACTTATTTCTTTACAGGTTTTTCGACTTTTTTAAAACAAATTATTATAATATAGTATCACATCATTTATAAAATTATAAAATTTTGGTGTTACCCTCGTGTTTTTTTTGTAAAATTACCATTTGACCCTAATTAAAAACCATATATGCGATGATATTTGGCGTAATATGAAATGTAAAATAGTAATAATCTTAAAATTTATTGATTCAAAATAAAAATATCTAAAGTAAAATTCTTCTCTAAACTCATTGATTCACAAAGAATATTGAGGGGTTGTTTGGGATGACCTAAATAAGTGTACTTTTTGCCTTTTTACGAAAACATATGCAGAAAAATAGAGAAATGATGTGATGAAAAAAAGATAAAAAGATAAAAAATGTGTACTTATTTAGAAATAGCCAAACTTGACCTGAGTAAACACTCAACAATAGTTGATTTACAAAGAATACTAAAAGTTGAAACGAAAGAGTATGGAACTTGAAATATATTCATTCTCAAAAACTACAGAACCCTAAGTTTTACATCTATTATTTATAAGCAAAAACAAGCCTAACTTAAATAGGAAACAATCAGAATTAACAAATTCGTAATGAGTAATACAGAAATAAGAAAATATAACAAAATTACCAAAAATAAAAATATTGTAATAAAGTAAAGAAACTACTAATATATGCTTTCACAATCATGGCAAGTTTCACAAAATCAAATTTCTAGATCTGTATTAGAAGTAATTAAAATTTCAAATCTTTCAAAAAATGGCAAATTTGCAAAATTAATCACCTAAATGATGAAATTTGTCCAAAATCCACTAGGGTCCTTGCCATGGTCATGCTTAAAATCACGTTTGCTATTGACCCACATAATTTCACGTGATTCCGAATACGTTCCGTTTTTTACCTTTGTCTTGCCTATCCTTTTGATTCAAAAATTGTAAAGCCATGCCTGCTACATTAATATTTTAATAATTTCACTTGTTGATTTATATTTAACTTTTCAAATGAATTTTTGCTCATATAAACAGACTTTTGTTTTTTTTTTACATTTCACTTGTATTTTATTCATCATTTTTCATTCTTTCACTACAGGAAAATGGGGTTATAACGGTGTTCACACAACGGCGTTCTGTAAAACGCCACTTTTTGCTTCACCGTTTTAGTTATAAAAAAAAAAGAAGACCACTGTTCTCACTCTCACATAGCTCTTCTCAGATTTCACTCTCTCACTCAGCTCTTCTCACTCTCAAACCTCTCTCTCGCGATCGAAGATGTCATTCTCTTACACAAACCGCTCTTTAGCCGGTTCTTCATCGATCTTGAGGTTAATCGAACTCGAACTCGATTTCTTTCACTATTAGCTTCTATCTTGAGTTTGCAAATCACAAATCCGAAATCGATATCATAGATTAGATCAGATCAGATCAGATCATATCGCAAATCCGTTAATCGGTGTACGAGTTTCATTCTCAGATCAAATCAGTGTTAATCAGTGTTCTTCATCACTTTCATCGATCTATCTTGGTCTTTATCTCAGGTACAATTTTCAGAAAATTTAATAAATTCATGTATTGTTTCAATTTTTTTTTTTCTTTCTATGATTGATCTTTAGATTTTGGTAAATTTGATTGTGTATTGTATAGTGGGTTTTGTTAATCGGATATTAACAATTTCAGGTTATATTCATACTACATTTTTTGTCTTTTTTTTTCTTTTCCATGTTCACTGTTTGGATGTTGAGAAAATTGAGAAATGAGAAAATAAAATAAAACACTGATTTGTACTTTTCTTTGCTGCTTTAATTACCTATATATTAGGTTAAGTTTGAGAGAGACTTTGTGTTCTTTTCAGGTCACCGTGATGAAAACTCTGAACTATCTACACATTTTTGTGATCTTTTATGTTTTTGTTGCACAGGGGCTTTCAAAATACAATTGAATTTGACTAACTATTATGTTCCTGTATTTAGTTTTTGGTGTATTTGTTTATGTGAGTATGTAACTGTGTGTATGTTTGAGCTGAAAATTTTAAATAATTGTCACAATGGTAATTGTGTATGAAGCTTGTTTGAGCAAAAATATATTTTGCAGTAGTTTAAGTGGTGCACCTTTTTTTCTTTTTTTTTTTATGAGTAATGGTGTTTGTTCACAGTAGGCGCAATAGGTATACTGCTCACACTGTATTGCAGCTGTTAAGAAAGCTAACCACATTTTTTTTACGTCTTCTGTTTGATAGATTAGTCCATCTCAGAGAATTCTGTTATTTTGCTCTGTTCAATGGAAAGAAAATGGATTTTTTTTTTGGAAATTGAGGGTCTTGTCTTGCCTGAATAGTTTAACTATCAATGCACTGCATAATTTGAAGGATATGGCATTTGTTGAGTTTTGCAATTTTTCTCTGGGAATATCAAGTTAGTTTGTTCCCCATCAAAATATATGTTTTATATATTTATTATATGTTGAATGTATTATTAATGTTTCATTTAAAATTGATACACATATTCAAAATAACATGAATTCTTCAAGTTTATGGGATGATGAGATAATAGGGTATGATAAAAGTCATGTTAGAAAATCTGAAAGTAACTTTTGAAATGAAAAATGATGGAAAAACAATAATGTAATTATTTGATTCTAAAAGAGTATTTTCTCAAGGGTATTTTGTGAATCCAATGAGAGCAGTGGTATATGATCCGAATGATTTCTCTGAATTTTTCATTCGACACTACATGACATTCCTATTAAATACTTGCCATCAACTACAATTATGGAATTTTTTGCTTTGTGATCAATCATGATAATCTGGTTGTTCTTGTAGAATCTTTATTAGAGATACTTAGTTATCTTTGATGAAGCTCTATATCATAATCTATCAAGAGCATTGTAGGAACTTTTAGTTTCTTCATTAATATGCTTCATGCTAGAAATGCTTCTAGCATGCTTGATAATTTTGATTCAGATTGCACCACCGGGATGCAAAAATCATGACAATTGTTTATTTAGTAAGTAATTATCCATGAATGCATAAATGGCCTTAGACCCGTCCATAAATCTTCATTAGAGATATCTAGTTATCTTTGATGAGGCTCTTCTTGGATTGTCCAGTTTGGACAATTTAGGAGCACACGTCTATGTTGTAATTAGTAGTTCTACCACTTAAATGTAGTCTATCTCGTATAGATTTCGTATAGTAGCTCCTCATGTGCTTCGGGTGCATAGTAATACATCCAGTCTATGTCATGTACTTGGAGAACCATGGGGAGATGTTGCCGAAGTTTGGTTAGAGATGGATAGAGTGGTATGAGCTACTTTTTACAAGATAAACTGTGCATTCCTAAATGGGAAAGTAGGATGAACCAACCTATTAGAGAAGAGTTAGAGGTGAATGGTGTCATGTCACATGCATTTTAAGGTACTTAATTAAGGTTAAGAATAATTAAAATGAAATGATAATTTTGAACTTTGTTGATTAGGCAGTGACAATTGTATTGTAAGACGAAGTCAGATGGATAAAAATTAGATAAATCAACATAGGTTGCATCTAGAATATATAAAAGGGGTTAAGGAATTCGTTAAACTTGTATGCCAAAATAATCCTTTATCAAATGAAGTCACATGCCCATGTAAATGGTGTTGGAATGTCAAACTAGTAAAGAAAGACCTTTTAAGGGAACATTTAATGGTCAATGGGTTTCTTCCAAGCTACACCAGATGGATTTTTCACGGGGAAGATTTACTGGTGTCTGTGCCATTCAATGAGAATATCAGTGATTCGAATGATGGCGATGAAGTCATTGAAATAATATATAAGGGGTTCGGACTTCCTCCACCAAGCTTGGTTCATCTTGCTAGTAATGAGACAAGAAGTTCTAATATCGAACTAGGCCCAAATAAGAAAACTGAAAAAAAATTTATTGAAGGAGGCCGAAAGAGAGTTGCATCCAGAGTGTCACAAGTTTTCAACGCTCTCATTTGTTGTTCGCTTATTGCATATCAAGTGCCTTAGTGGATGTAGCGACAAGTCTTTTACAATGTTGTTTAAACTTTTGAAGGATGCATTCTCAAAAGGTGAAACTTTGCCAAAGTCATTCTATGCAACGAGGGTACTCCTTAGGGAATTGGGCCTCGATTATCACAATGTACATGCATGCCCAAGAGATTGCTCACTGTATTGAAAGGAGACAGCTAGTAAGGATGATTGCATAGTGTGTCAGATGCCTAGATACAAATAGTTTGAGGGTGAGAAAAATAATTATAAAAAAAAAAAAAGCAACAAAGAATTCTCTAGAAGATTGTGAGATACTTTCCTGTAATTCCAAGGCTTCAAAGATTGTTCATGTCATCCAAAACTACTTCATTAATGAGATGGCGTGCAGAGGGCTGAATTGATGACGGCAGAATGAGACATCCTGCTGACTCTCCGGTCTGGAAAAATTTTGATACTTTGTATCCCAAGTTTGTGAGTGAGCCTCGCAATGTTAGACTAAGTTTAGCAACGGATGAATTTAATCCATTCAAGGCAATGAATGTTGCTCACAACAATTGGCTAGTTATTGAGATGCCTTATAATTTGCCACCGTTGTTGGGTATGAAGCAACCTCATATGATGATGATATTGCTCATTAATGGTCTTTCTTCACCTAGAAATAACATTGATGTCTACTTGGGCTTGATAGTGGATGAACTGAATGAATTGTGAAAAAATGGTGTTTAGACGTACGATGCAGAAACTAATCAAATGTTCCAATTGCACGCAATCTTACTGTGGACAATAAATGATTTTCTTACATATGCAAATTTTTCTGGATGGAGCACGAACGGCACTTTCGCTTGTCCTTGTTGTAACATACGTACTCGACATCGGTATTTGAAGAATGGAAGGAAAATTTGTTACATGGGGCATCACCACTGGTTGAATGCGAGTCATAAATTTTGAAAAGATGGTGCATCTTTTGATGGAACTTCTGAATTGAACCATGTCCAACTCAGTTATCAAGGGCTAATGTGTTACGACAGTTAGGGCTTAAGCATCAACCAATTAACAGACAAAAAAAAACTAGGAAATAAAAGGATAAAGAGGACGATGAGGAGAATCATGATTGGAGGAAAAGGAGTACTTTCTTTGAGCTTCCATATTGGGAGCATAATTTGATTTGCCATAATCTTAATGAAATGCACATTGAGAAGAACGTGTGTGATAATATATTGTGGACGATATTAAATATTGAAGGGAAAGGAAAGGACAATTTAAGACTTGCAAGATATGGGAATTCGAAAGGCACTACATCCTAAAAAAGGGGTTAGGAACCGGTATTATTTGCCGCATGCATGTTTCGCTACGAATAATAGAGAGAGAGGTTTGTTTTGTACACTCCTGAAGAATATCAAAGTTCTAGATGGGTATGCATCCAATATTTCTCGTCGTGTTAACTTAAACAACATAGCATATTTGGATTGAAAAGTCATGACAACCATATGTTGATGCAACAAATACTTCCAATAGTAGTGAGAAATTTGTTGTCGAAGAAAGTGGTTGAACCATTGATTGAGTTAAACAATTTCTTCAGGCAATTGTGCTCCAAAACTCTAGAGCCAGATAGGTTAAATCGTCTTTAATCCCAAAGTGCTCTTACACTTTGCCATCTTGAGAGAATTTTTCCTCCATCCTTTTTCGATATAATGGAGCACTTGCCCATTCACCTAGCAGAGGAGGCCAAGATTGCCGGTTCAGTGCAATATTGTTGGATGTACTTTATAGAAAGGTGTACAATTCTACTCCATTTTGCATTTGTATTCATTTGTTTGTTTATAATTGAAAGTCATGCGTGCATTTGTTTGTTTATAGTTATCTTATGACACTTAAATCATATATGCGTAATCGAAGTCATCCAAAAGGTTCAATTGCAGAGGGATACTTAGTTGAAGAGTGTATGACCTTTTGCTCAAGGTACTTAGATGATGTCGAGTCAAAATTGAATCAACCGATAAGGAATTACGATGTTAGCAACAATCCTAGGATATTACTGGGTCATGCTTTAGGAAAAGGAAAAGGGCTTGTGCTTGATAACACATCATGGGTACAAGCTCATCGATGTGTGTTATTTAACACTGCAGCGGTTGTCCCATATCGAGAGTAAGTTACACATCTTTGTTCCAAAATTTTATTGATCCATTAATCAGTATCTTGCATTTTATAAGTACTTTAAATGTGTAGGGAGCATTGTGATTTTATTAAGCGGTTACATTGTCATCTCAAAGATTTTGATGTGGATCGCCGTCACAATGATGAGTTTCCCATATGGTTCAATTCTCATGTAAGTGCTAATAACTTACATGTTTCCAATTTTCAATTCTCATGTTTTTGATTTTTAATTCTCTGTTAGTTGATGTTTAATACTGTTAACTTTGTAAAAATAGGTTAAAGAGCTTCTAGCTATTGAAAATGCTGTGTTGTCAGTTGAGATTAAAACTTTGGCATTGGGACCTAGCAAAAAGGCCACGAGATTTAGTGGGTATATAATTAATGGTACTAGATATCATACGAGGAGTCGTGAGTAGAGAAGAAAAACTCAAAATAGTAGGGTTATGGTGAAAACAAAGACTTGTAGCTATGCATGTACTAAAGACATGAATCCTGTGAAAGGTGAAGTAGCATACTATGGATATGTGGCAGATATTATTGAATTGTAATACTCATATGACCATAGATATGTGTTATTCTTGTGTGACTGGATTGACAACAACAAAGGACTGAAGCAGGATGGTTTTGGTTTCACACTTGTTAATTTCAATCATTTGTTATATACAAAGAAACAAAATAGCGATGAGTCATTCATCCTAGCATCTCAGGCACAACAAGTCTTCTATGTTAATGATCCCGTTCGAGCTGATTAGGATGTTGTAGTCAAGATGAAACCTAGAGACTTGTATGAGATGTGTGGAGAACAACCAACTAATGATGGAGTACATCACAATGAAGTGAAAGGATTTGGCGACCAAGAGTTAGATGCAATTTCGTTTGCTTGTGAAGAAGACGTAAATTGGGTTAGGCAAAGTGAATTTGGAACAATTATTGATGAAACTATTGGACCTCTTGGGATATCGACACAGACACAAACACAATCCAAAGATGACGAAGAAATGATATGATATTATAATTTTGTGTCATATTCACTTTTACATTTGTGCTTTCAGTATAGATATTCATGTTAATGAAATCTTTGTTTTTATAATGTGTCATTTGTTTGCTTTGTTAATAAAATCTTTGTTTTTGTATTTACTATTGTATGTATTGTACTTTATATTTATTGTTAACCCATAAAATTCTACACTTGTGGTCTTCTATAAACTAGCATGACAGATCAATGATGCTCTAGGCAGAGGCAACATTCAGCCTCTGCAAATTTTGAGAGTTCTTATAGTGGGAGTTCAGATGAGAGTTCTTATAGTGGAAGTTCAGATAAAAGTTTAGAGGAGAGTACACGCATCATACCTGATCCAACCATGTCATGGTATCCTCCAGGTAGCTTGCCTAGTACTGGTTCAACACATGACATTGCAGCTGGTATGAATTATTTTATTCAATTGCATTAATTCCATTAGATTTCTCTGTTTATGCTCTTTTTTCTTTTAATGTTTTATCATTCTCTCTAGTATCTTCTAACTTGATATTGATATTTGGATGAGTAGGTCATAGTTCAAGAAGCCCGACAGTCTTGCATGGTAGTGATTGGAACCCAAGTGATGGCATTTTACATATTGTGCCTAATGAGTTGAACCAAGTGGTTGACGGGCATACACATTTGGCTTCTTGTTTGGGTGTTTTAGCTCGAGATGGGAACCTTACGCCCTTTACTTAGAGAACTTGAAGCCATGTACTAAAGGAAAATAAAGAGAGAATTTGGAGAGAAGTTAAGGTAAAAGGATACTTGTTACTGTTGTTTTGTTGTTCTGTCAACCTCTTTTTCAATAGTGGTCTTCCCTTTACTGGTTGATGTTGTGTGCTACTGTTGTGTGCTTCTTGTTGTTGTTGTTGTTGTTGTTGTTGTTGTTGTTGTTGCTATGTGCTACTGTTGTGTGCTTGTTGTTGCTGTTGTTACTGTGTGCTATTGATGTGTGCTTGCTGTTGCTGTTGTTGTTGTTGTGTGCTACTGCTGTTGTTACTGTTTATTTCTCAATATTATTATGTAATGTAAATTACTATGAGCTTCCTTTCTCAATATGTAATGTAAATTACTATGAGCTTTCTTTCTCAATATTTTGGAAAAGTAAAACCATCTGTCACCTTCTTTACTGCCCATTTTATCACATAAATTAAAGATTTGTATTAGCTTGTGATTCTTGCTTAGCATTTCATTGCTTTTCAAGTATATGTATCATTCTACTTGGTAGCTGCTAATATCACTCATTACCAAGTTTGCTAGAAACTGTCATGACTATTGCTGCTGTCACAAGTAGATCTCCAACCCATTTGAAAAGTGTTCTTAAGTATAGATTTTATGATGACTGAGAGTTACAGTCAGTTAAGTGCAAGTGATTCAGTCTGCCAAGTGTTTGAGAGAGAGAGAGAGAGAGAGAGAGAGATGAGGTATATGATGTTTAATTTTAATATGAAAGTTGTTGGATGACATTGAAAAATTATGTCAAGTTCAAGAGATAAAATTTAGTTTACTGTATTTGTTTTGGCATCTGTTGCAAGTTAATACAAATGTTGATGAGTCGATGAAGAAATTTGTTTTGGCATCTGTTGGAAAAAAATGGAGAGTGGAAGGCCAAAGTTAAAAAAAAAATGGGGTATATGTCATTCGACAATGATGGGTTAACTCATTGACCCGAAAGAGTACATGAGCATCAATGACGAAGCTAGTCTATTATTAGGGCACTCAGAAGGCACAAGTATCATTTAATGTTGCTAGTTTAATTGGCGGCGGCTGCTATTAGAGATACTTTTACATGGGTTTATTGAACTCTATTGTAATCTCATAATATGAGTTTGTTAATTAATAAATTATCTTGTGTTTGTGTTCATATGTAATAGAAAAAAAGTAGAAAAAACAAAGAAATTCGAAAGAAGAAGAAATTAAATCACATAACGGGTAGAAAATTATTCTCAGTTGTTCGAGTAGAGGTATATAGTTTCTTTATATTTCAAATTGAAATTGTATATTTTGATTTTGTTACTTAATTTTAGTTGTAATTATAGGAAACAAATAAGAAGAATGAAGTTCCTGCAACTTGCTTAGAGGTGTGGATGGCTGGGTACTCAAAGGATAACAAACCAAGTACTGATAAAGTTGCTAAGGTCATGGTATATAGCTTGGTTGCTTCTCTCTGTCTCTCTCGCTCTTACAGTTATGGCTCATCATCAAATACTTTGCAGCACCATTATTATATACTTTGTAGCTGCGATTGTTTTCATGATACTCTTATCAATTCTGTTAATATAAGTTTTATTAGTTACTAATTAACTAATTAACAATTGCTGACACAAATGAAGGAGCTTGGGGCGCAATCCAATGCTACATATGAAGATATTATGACAGAAGTTCTAGGGCTTGAGCGACCTGGTCGTGTTCGAACATATGGATTGGGTCATTCTCTAACAGATGTCTTTGGAGGTTGATATAGGCAATCACAAGAATAAACTCATATCATCCAAACGCAAGTCCAAGAGCAACTTAACCAATATGGAGCACAAATGGAGATGCAAATGAAGGAGATGATAGAAGCTATGCTTAATCAACAGAAAGTACAAATGGAGATGCAAAGCATAAACCAATCTTAACAAGCACGGATAGAGCAATTAGAGTCTCAACAGTCCATGGGTGGGCCTGTTGCACCAGCTTCTACACGTGCATTCACAACAGTCCCATGCATACACCTCATCGTTTAATTGCCATTGTTCGTCCGAGGAAGTGAGTAAATCGTTAATTATGAAATTTTCAATATGACATTTTATTCATGTTATTTGTTCTTATCAAATGCAGGTTCACATATCAAAGAAAAGAAAAAAGAAGAAGAATAAGTAGATTGGACAAATTCAATGAAAGAAGGCCGCTAGAGTCTACTGAATTCAAGGTTAGAACTGTCCCTTTTTTGTTTTTATTTTCAATTAACAAGGGATTATTTACTAATATCAAGAGAATTATTTAAATTTGGACAATCAACTATGTAAGAAAGCCCAATAACACATTTCTACAAGTTCAATTCTAACAACTGCATCAATAGAAATGGGAAAATTCTTATATATTCCAACCATTGACTTGTAATGTACAAACAACAAATTTATAATAGCTCTATTATGTTGTTGCATTTGGTACTGAGACAAATGTAAGAATCTCATAGCATTCTCTCTCCTTACTGTGGATTTAGGCTAGATTTTTCTTCATTTCGATTTTCTCTTGTGTTAACTCTTTCTACAGGTGGAGACAGATTGTACCCAGTATGACTCTCAAGAGAATGACAGTGTTGTTGTACACAATGCTAGAAATGCCAACAGTTCTTTCAATCTAGACGATTCCCAAAAGGCAGATGTTCTAAGTTGTTTGGATACAAGAGAATGTCATCATCAGATTTCTGTCAAACTAATTTGGGGTCCTCCTAGGACCAGGAAGACGAAGACAGTTGGTTCATTACTATTTGTTTTATTTAGGATGAAATGCAGAACACTGACTTGTGCTCCAACTAACATTGCAGTGTTGGGAGTCGCGACAAGGCTTATGAGTTTAGTAAGAAAATCATTCCAGTATGATACTTATGGTTTGGGAGATGTAGTTTCATTTTGTAATGGGGAGAAAGCGAAGATCGATGATCATGAAGACCTTATCGATGTTTTTCTTGATTACTGCATCTCTGTTCTTGCTAGTTGTTTTGCTCTAATGTCCGGGTGGAACAATAGTGTGGAGTCAATGATATGTCTGCTTGAAGATGCTGAACTGCTGTACCAATTGTATTTGGAAAAAAAAAGGCGAAAAATTACAAGGATGAGGATGACAATGAGGAGGATGAGGAGAAAGAGATAATTTTGGAATTAGGAAGGTAAATAACAATCAAGATAACGAGGGCGATATCTATGATCAAGATTTGAAAGACACGGATAAAATAAAATAAAAATTTAGAAGAAGACAATTGTCCAAGCATTGAAGGAAAGAAAGAAGAAGAACAAGAAAAAACAGAACAAGATGGAGCCTTGCCAGAGAAAAATTCAATTGAAGTTCGATAACCTTTTGACATTTGATGAGTTTTTCAAGATGAGATATGAATTCATTAGAAAAGCTTTCAAGTGGGTGGCGACTGTATCATGAATAGGACAAAGTTCTCGACATGAATGGGACTTCTTCTGAGCTGTTGGAGCTGTACAAGGTCATTGGATTACTGAATCTCGCTTGGAGCGTAGACATTGTAAGAGAAAACTCAAAGACGTCCAGGTTCTAAAGGTCTAGGACACTATTCCATTGTTTGACATACCAAAACTAGCTAATTGTCTTAACACTGTATTTGGGAATTACACAATCGATTTTATGAACCGATGCAAATGCAAAAGATTCGAAGGGTATGCATGATATGTATCTTCCTTTTTTGACATATATTTTTCCCAATTTTATTGATTTATTTACTTGTACACATGATTTAGAAGCCATAACTATTATTTTTTTTCTTGATTTTCTTTTTTTCTCTATTGGCGCAGGAATTTAGCAATCCCAATGACATGGCCAGTCGACTCAAGTGCTGGTAGGAATACTTTTTTGGCTGATGATGATCATGTGTCGTTCTTAGAAAACGGTGAAGCTTTACTGGGTCTAAATCATGCGCCAGAATCTTTAACTAATAGGTGAGAGAGAAAAAGCGCAACGAAACCAATATATAACTTCTTATAATCTCTTTCCCAAAAAGAGTTAAATTACTTTTGTGTAAATAACTGATTTGATTTTCTTTTACTTGTTTGTTTATTTTGTTTTCAATACAATATATAGAAATCGCGTGAAGTCTAAAACGAAGAATTATGGAAATCACTTTGGAATGAAGAAGAGATGGGACAGAGGAGCACAACAGTAGAGAGTGCAGAACAACATTTGGTTTCATGGAAATATTCGAAGAGCAGGAAATCCACCTACAAACAAAGATTCAAGGCACAGATTACTGTTATACCCTTGTTTGGTGATGCATTTTGGTTTCAAAAAGATTAAAAACATTTTACTGGTTAGACTACATTTATTCAGCTATGGCTAAATTGTTTTAGGTCGTTGTTAGTTAATTGTAATTGGTTTTGTTGTACTTGTTTCTTATACTACTTTTTTGGTCTCCCCTATTGTTTCATGAATGAATGAATGATAGGAGAAAGAATGAATGTTTTTGGAGTACATTTCTTGATACTGAGACAAGCTAAAGCTTGAAGGAACCTCACTAATTTAATAGCTTAGACTCCTCTCATTCATTCTCCTTCAAACTAGAGTATTTTATGACACTACATCATTAATAAATTGCTTCTAGGAGGATTACATGCAGTGTTGGAAACGTTAAAGTGGCATTTTTTTTCAAAAACATCACTAGATGATGTCATGATGACATCACTAGATGATGTCATGATGACATCACACGTTAGTTTGTGACGGAAACAGAAGCGGACGTCAGATTTTGTAGCGATTTAAAAAACGTAGTCTAATAGTTTTAGCAATGGCTTTCAAACGTTGTAAAATTATTGCGGCAGCCATATCAACGACGAAAATTTTAAACGTTACTGTAATATTTTGTTGAGTTTTTCCGGCTTTCCTATAGTTTCTTTTCAAATTATTATTCAAATTCATGATTTAAATACAATTTAACATTATATATATGTATACATATATAACCCATTAAAAATAAGAGAAGTGAAAGTGAGAAATAAAGTACCTAATTGTAATTGAGTAGTAACTAGGTAGAGAGAAACCTGGTCTAATCCCATAGTTATTGCATGATTTTACTGCACGTTTTCACTTTAGAGGGACCGGACTTGCAGGGCCGGCACTGCCCTAAGGCATGTAAGGCTTGTGCCTTAGGCCTCATATTTTGGTCCAAAAATAGGGTTTTAAATTTAAAAAATTATTGCAGGTTCAATTTTTTTTTTTTTATTTTAAGATCAATTTAAAGGGCCTCAAATGTTTTATTGGGTCCATGTATAATTTAACTCATATTTATTTATAAATGTGTTTGGCCCATATGTATTAAAATGAAAATATATAAATAAATAAATAAAAAACAATAGGGCCCCTAAATTTGGTAAAACATATAAACATATATATCATAGGCCCCCTAAGCATCTGTTTGGGAAGTGGGTTAGCTTTTTAGCTTTTTGGATTTTTTGGCTATTTTAGTCTGGGCTTAAAAGCTTGGTTTGGGAAGGTTTTTTGACTTTTTGGTTTTTTTGAGTTTTTTTGTGAGAGAAGAATGTAATGATTATAGGTTGGATGTGATGTTTTATTTGTTATGACTAAAACAGCTTATTTTGTTTTTTGTGGCTAAAATAGCCAAAAAAAGCCCAAACCATGGCTTCCCAAACGAAGCCTAAATTTGGTAAAATATTATAGGCTCAATGTTTTTTTTTTTTTGGTTTTGGGATCAATTTAAAGGGCTTCAAAATATTTTTTTGGGTCCATGTATGATTTACTCCATATTTATTTATAAGTGTAGTTTGGTTCATATTTATTAAAATGAAAATATATATTAAAAAAAAAGTATTTGGGCTCAAGAAAAATAATACATACAATATATGGGCCCTATTTTTTTTTTATTTTTTATTTTTACCTTCTTTATATATATTAGATTTTAGTGAAATAAATAATTTTGCTCAAATTTTTTTACCTAGGTCTATATCAATTTTAATTGAATAATTTTTTCCTAATTTTTTTGTTCTAATTTTGTTTTATTAAATTGTTTTATTTATAATTTTAATGATTATATGTGTAAGTAAATTTTTTTATGGTTACAAACAAATAAAAAAATTGTAACTTATCGTTTTATTCATGAATTTTTTTCAATATAAAAGGGCTCCATTTCTGAAATTCGCCTTAGGCCCCAACGAACTCAGGGCCGGCCCTGCGGACTTGAATTGGGTACTAATAACTGGTAGAAATATAAAGATTGAGTAGGTGTTTGACATCTCTTAAAAAAGATAAAAAGTTAAAAAATTATTGAAAAACTAAAAAAGTTAACACTATTCACATGTTTGGGTGAGAAAAAAAGGCTGAATAGACAGAGGGTAAAAAGATAAAAATACCCTTGGTTTTGTCCTTTTCCAACATTGCATTTTTTGGTAAAAAAAAAAAAGTGCAGCACAATGCACTGATGCGGGAATTCACTGACATGCACGAAAAACATGTCAGTGCTGAGAAGTGTAGGAAGGTAATTTTGCTAGTTGATACAATATTTTAATGCACATTTTTTTTTTGTAAAAAAGTCAAAAGCTGTCCAAAACATACATCTTTTTTTTCTCTATTTTTTTTAGTCAAAAAGTCAAAAAGTGATATAGTTCATCCCAAACAACCCCTCAATATTACATATTTGGGCTGTGTTTGGGAAGGAAATTTTTTGGTTTTTGTTTTTTGTTTTTTTTCACTAAAAGACAAAGTGGTTACAAAATCAAAAAAAATAAATCCAAACAAAATATCACATCAAACTCCATAATCATTTCACTTTTGCTCTCACAAACATCACACCCAATCACAAAAAAATTCAACTATCTTCCCAAACACAAAAAAAAAAAATTCTCCAATAATATCCTACAACTAAAAAAATCCACTTCCTAACCACCCACTTATAATAGCTAGGTTCCGTTAAAGTATCAATATTAAACCAGTTAAAATTTTATTATATTTTCATTTAAAAATTACTTTTTTTATTATGATTTTATATCCGTTTTATATTTTTCAACAAACTTTTTATTACTTTCTATACTATTTAAATATTATTTTATTCATTTTAATTTGAAATTATTTGTTAAAACTCAACACAGTTATTTCAAAAATATAAAAAATAATACTGTATGGTAAACTACTATTACATAGGTTAAGTTAAAATTATTAAAACTAAAATAATTAACTTGATAGCTAATTTGATAGAGGTGAAATTTAGTGATTTATTCATTATTTTAGCTAAAAAATAAAAATAATTATTTTGATAGAAATGCTCTATGGTAATTTTTTTAATTTAAAATAATTATAAATTTATATTTTTATTTCATAACCATTAGATATAAAATAAAAATATTTCAATACAAACATATAGTGGACATGGTCAAAGTCCGAAATTATAGGCGTACTAATGAACTAGAATGGAAACTGTGTACTAGCAAATATTCGACTATGAGTCTGAGTGTCACATCTAACTCATAATATAAAGTTAAAAATAAAAAATTAAATTAAAATAACTTATTAAAATATAAAATAAGTTAAAATGTGACATTTAACTCATAATCATCAATCAACTATAATAAAAAATTAATTAACTTTTCAAACACAATCATTTTAGATAAGTTAAAATAGCTAAAAAGTTAAATAATCAACTAAAATAGTTAACTTCCTAAGCAAGGCCAGTAATAAATGCATTGTTTGACTAGAGGCTATTCAGTTATAATGCTCAATAAAAACAAAATAAATTAAAATAGTTAATAATACAAAATATCACATTTAATCCATAATTATTATTATTATCTTTTTTACCATCACCAAATCAATTATTATTCCAAACATAATTTTTTTTGGCCAAACTTAAAATAATAAAAAAAAGACAAATTATACAAATAGTTCCTATAGTTTGGAACTTGTGTCACTTTGATCACTGACTTTTCAATTGTGACACATTTGACTCTGAATTTTGAATCTTGTTCCAAATAAGGACAATTGAATATATAATTAGATTTTTCAAGGGTAAATAATAAATCAAAATAACTTATTTGTAAACAAGGACTACTAATAATATTGTACTACAGAAAGACTGAAATATATAGCAAAATCATTTGCACCCAAAAATAAAATATATATGGAAAATTGGGTCAAAATTTTTAAACAACTCCGCTACGTAGCTCGAATTACCAACTGCTTGAATCGTCCGAAATCCCAAAACGACGTCGTTTTGGGATTTTTTTTTTTTTCCTTTTTTCCTCGTTTGTTTGAAGAAGAAGAAGATGATGAGAGAAGAAGAAGAAGATCCATCAGATCTAGATCTACTAGGAAAAAAAAAAAAATCAACAACAACATCACCATCATCAACACAGAACTACAGAGAAAAAAAAAAAAAAAAAAAAAAAAAAAAAAAACATCTTCATCAACATCACCATCATCAACACAGAGCCAGAAAAAAAAGAAAAAAAAAGAAAAAAACAAGAAAAAAAAGAGAGAAATATTGAGATCTAGGCGGTGCTCCATCAGATCTGGTCGGTCACCGTCGCACCCACCCTCCATCACCGTCCACCGTCGCACCCTTCATCACCGTCGGCTTGCCCCGCTATCGCCGTCGCCTCTCTCTCTGTTTCCGTCTCTCTTCTCTCCTCCTCTCTCTTTCTCCCCCTCTCTCACTCCCCTCTGAACTCAGATATAAACAAGAAAAAAAAAATTGCCAAAACGACATCGTTTTAACATTCGAGGGATTCGAGCTCGTTCAATTTCGAGCTCTCACGCATTTTTCATTTTTAAAACCTAAATATTTTGGAAGGAGGTGCAACTTTGGGGTTTGTCATCATGATCCCTTTGGAAAGTTCAGATGGCCTTTTAGGGATTTTAGGAAACATTATTTTACTCCTCGTATAGTGTACGGGGAGCAAATATTCCACAGAACCCGTACTCCTTTCGTCTAAGCTCCTTGTCTATCCGATCGACCTGCAAGCACAACGGCGGTGAGCTACCCGGCGGTGTGTTGCCGGAAACCCCTCCGACGGTCAAGTTAGCTCAGAGAGAGAGAGAGAGAGAGAGAGAGAAAGAAACTCAATGAATGTAGGTCTTATCTCACCAAAAATGATGTCCCCTCCAGCATGGGGGACGTAGTCATGCTTTTATACTTTCTGCACTCAAATCTGCTCCCATTAGCCTCTTGACACGTGGAGCTGCTCTCCCATCCGTCAGCACAAATCCAGCAACCTCCACTTAACCAAACCGTCAGACAACATTGACGGGAGCTCGGCAGACCGAAGGCATCACCTCGGTCTCCCACGACTGTGCTGCATAACGTGCCCAAGTGCTCCACCTGCCAAGCTCCATAACAGCCGAGCTCAGTAGCATCCCGGCAGAGCCGAGCTAAAAACAAGTCGAGTCGATGAACAGAAGGCCTTACCCACCGAGCTACACGTGCAACCCATGCAACCCAGGTTGGCAGTCGATCATCTCGGCCAAGCTAGCTCGGTCTAAATGGGGCCTGAGCATCGACCGAGTAAAACCTACTCTGAACAGGCCCACTTTAGCTCGGCCCAAACATGCCCGGCCTTATCTTGTCCGGTTTCTACCACGGCCCAAAGCCAGACCATAAATCTCCCTCTCAATTGCCCCTTAATTCCGTCCGCGAAAGCGTGATTGGGATTACATGATCCAACCGGGGTATATTCTCCGCTGTTCCTCAGTTTAGAAGACGTTAACCGCGCTACTTCCCATGCTCGGTTTCAAGGCTTGCTCGGTTGACGCCTCAACTTTACATCTTGTCTCTTCAGTACTGACGCCGCCGTCAATAGGGATACGCGTTGATCATTTATTGGCCTCGTGCAGCCAACCCCGACGTCTTTTCGTATTCGAATTTTGGCGGTTGTTTTCCCCTACAAACATGCCAACTCCCCCTTCATTTTCTTCTTACTGACTCACTTCCATTCCAGACGACCTAATGTTGCAGTGCCCTCATCAAGCTCCATTGTTGCCCTCTTCTACATTCGTGTTTGAAGATTCGACTTCTGCCCCATTCTGGTAAGTTCTTCGAACCCCTTTATTGCTTTTTCTTTCGGTATTTCATATCTTAAGGCATAAAAGTAATAGGTTTTAGGATATAGCTCCCCAAAACCTCTTATGCCCCCTATTCTCCTTGCTGTTCTTTAGCTCCAGTGATAAACACATGAAGATCAGGGGCGGACCGGGCTCCAGGTCTTCTTTTGATCCCAAAAAACATCTAAACCGAGCAAATTATGAGTTTGCAAAAAACTCCTGTAGGAACCGAGGTAGATAGAGGGTTTGACCGCTTGACCGGGCTAACATCTGGTCCGCTTGAGCGGCCGAGCTTCTAGATTTACCTTCATGACTGGGGTGGTCTGGCACTCCACCTGACCTAGCTAAAGTCAAGCTCGTTTTGCACGACCGCGCTCCTACTTACACTTACTCTTCTTCTCCTGCAGAGTCCAAGAGGACCATGCACTAACACTGAGGCTCTCAAAGACCAAGCAGCCACAAAACAAGAGTTTGTGCCAAATCAACACAACCGTGCTAAAACCAGCCGGCTACACATGGGGCGCTACCGCTTCCTGGTCGATACGCCGGTCTCTCTAGCCGCGTTCTGAGAAGAATACGATATCCCAGTCGATGTACATCTCGAGCTCGGTGCCGAGGAAACAACCCCCTGGGGCAGACTAGACCAGTGCCTTTTCACTGTGCTCTCCATAATAGAAGGTGGCCTCCGCTTCCCGGTTAACCCCCTTTTGTGCGAGTTCTTGCGGCGCACCAGGCTAGCACCAACCCAAGTCTTAACCAACACTTACAGGATAATTAACGGGATCCACGAACTGAAGAACTGGCTAGGAACCAACCTAGGATTAGTCGAAATACTTTGCCAGTATACCCTCGGGCATACGGGCGACGACCTTGCCTATTATTTAAAGATCAGACCGGGCAAGGAGAAGATAGTGACCGGCACCCCGGACAAAGACATGTACAACGATGACTTTTTTTAGGTGTCCGGTAATTACGAAACGACCGACGTGCCGGGCTGGTATATAAGCAAAAACTTCGGTGAAACATGTAAGCCGTGCTAACTACTCGGTCAAAATTTCTCCCTTTCTAAATTCCGTACTTAATATATTTTCTTCTTTTGCAGCAATTGAGGATTTGCAAGCCAACTACCATTATCCTAACGAAGCAGCCATCAGAACCGTGCTGCGGTACTGAAATCGAGATTGTCACGAACTTCTCGGCTACATACCAACCTACCGATACTCCGCTCCACGCCGGAGCAGAGTGACAGACTTCCTTCGAGTGCCGTCACCACTTCCTGACCCCACATTACCTGACGTGCCCCTCATCCGGCTGACCGAGGCAGAGGAGATGGCCAAACGAAGCCGCATCAAAAATTTCATCACCGCCACATCCACCGAGCTGCCGAGCATCCTACCTCGCACTTCAAGAGCCGGGCAAACATCTGAGGCCGTCATTGCCTTGGCATTAACCCCCCCATCACAGGCCAGCAAGAACACTCGCCGAGTTGGAAAAAGGCCTCGAACCGCCGATCCTTCAGCCGAGCTTGTCGCGGAGCTGAACACTGAGCAACCCGCGATCACAACCTAGCTACTTGCAAGCCAACTACCATTATCCCAATGAAGCAGCCATTAGAACCGTGCTGCGGTACTGAAATCGAGATTGTCACGAACTTCTCGACTACATACTGACCTACCGATACTCCGCTCCACGCCGGAGCAGAGTGACAGACTTCCTTCGAGTGCCGTCGCCACTTCCTGACCCCACATTACCTGACGTGCCCCTCATCCGGCTGACCGAGGCAGAGGAGATGGCCAAACGAAGCCGCATCAAAAATTTCATCACCGCCACATCCACCGAGCTGCCGAGCATCCTACCTCGCACTTCAAGAGCCGGGCAAACATCTGAGGCCGTCATTGCCTTGGCATTAACCCCCCCATCACAGGCCAGCAAGAACACTCGCCGAGTTGGAAAAAGGCCTCGAACCGCCGATCCTTCAGCCGAGCTTGTCGCGGAGCCGAACACTGAGCAACCCGCGATCACAACCTAGCTACCACCGCCCTGGAAGCCCCAGTTGAAGCACCGGGGTAAGGAGATCCCGGCAACCGCCTCAGTCAAAGGCGACAAGGAACACCTCCTAGCCTTCGACCTGACAAAAGCCCTCCTACTGCCGAGCGACGTGGTCGACAGCGATCAAGTGCCGACACCAGGCTGGTGAAGTCCTCGGTCAAGTCCATGACCCGGGTAAGAGTTTTGCATGCTTTATTCAAATTTTTCCAAGTGTTTGCTCGGTTCCCTCTCTAATCAACTCTCTTCTTGCAGGCCATCCAAAAACAAAACCTTGTAATGGAGCGGATTCACAGACTCCGGCAGAAGGTAACCGACACTGCTAGCCAGGTTGAGCACCTTCAGACCGAGCTGGGCCAATCAAAAGCTTCTTTGGAGATCGCAAACTCCGACAACTCCAGATTGCTTGACCAGCTGGGTGCTGCCGAGAAAGAAAGAGACGCTCTCCGAGCTGAGCTGGAAGCGTTGAAGCAATCGAGGAAGGACAAACTGGACAAGGCAAACAACGAAGGTTTCAATGAGGTCGAGGAAAACTATACCAAGCAAGTGGAGGCCACCAAGGACATTTTCTTCAAGTCCGGGTGGAAAGCTACTTGCGAACAGCTCGGCCAAGGATCTGAGACCGACGTGTTTGCCTCTTCCCCTATTGCCTTTCTGCCGGCATACATGGTGCCATATGCCAATGACGTCTTCAGCACGTTGCAGGCTGAGGCCGAGGAAAAAGAAGGTTTGGAGGCAGCCGAGGAAACTGCCGAGGGAGATAACCGCCCAAAGCAAGCCGGCCAAGTTGAGACCAGCATCAAAGAAACACGGTCGACCTGGAGGCAACCACAACCGGGGATGACTTTGCTGACTTGTCGCCCTTAGTGGAGTTTTCTGTCTTTTTCTTCTTCGTTTTTAAGAATGTAACCGGGCTGCCAGCCCCACCGTATGTAATTTTATTCCTCATTAATGAAAAGTTCTGATTTTGTTAAGTGTTTACACTGTGTTTAAACTAAACAACTTTGGCCGGGGTAAAGCACCTTGGCTTAGCAAATCATCAACTCGTCCTTAAATGAATTATCAACTCATATAGCCGAGATAAACCATCTTGGTTGATAAAACATTAACTCATTCAACCAGAGCAAAATCATCTCGGGCTAAATGACAGTTGAGCAAATCATCAACTCGCTTAACCGGAGTAAAAC
Source organism: Camellia sinensis (assembly GCF_004153795.1). Classification (NCBI taxonomy): domain Eukaryota; kingdom Viridiplantae; phylum Streptophyta; class Magnoliopsida; order Ericales; family Theaceae; genus Camellia; species Camellia sinensis. The sequence continues at coordinate 95,046 of NW_021024916.1, read as the reverse complement.
ATCTCGGTTTAAGCTGAGTAAATCTTCAACTTATCCAACTGGAGAAAAATATCTCGGTTTAAGCTGAGTAAATCATTAACTCGTTCAACCAGAGTAAAACATCTCGGTTGAAATCACAAAGTTGAGTAAATCATCAACTCGTTCAACCGGAATAAAACATCTCGGTTGAAATCACAAAGTTGAGTACATCATCAACTTGTTCCACCGGAGTAAAACATCTCGGTTGAAATCACAAAGTTGAGTAAATCATCAACTTTTTCAACCGAAGTAAAACATCTCAGTTGAAATCACAAAGTTGAGTAAATCATCAACTTTTTCAACCGAAGTAAAACATCTCAGTTGAAATCACAAAGTTGAGTAAATCATCAACTTTTTCAACCGGAGTAAAACATCTCAGTTGAAATCACAAAGTTGAGTAAATTATCAACTCGTTCAACTGGAGTAAAACATCTCGATTGAAATCACAAAGTTGAGTAAAATCATCAACTCGTTCAACCGGAGTAAAATATCTCGGTTGAAATCACAAAGTTGAGTACATCATCAACTTGTTCAACCGGAGTAAAACATCTCGGTTGAAATCACAAAGTTGAGTAAAATCATCAACTTGTTCAACCGGAGTAAAACATCTTGGTTGAAATCACAAAGTTGAGTACAATCATCAACTCGCTTAACCAGAGTAAAACATCTCGGTTTAAGCTGAGTAAATCTTCAACTCATCCAACCGGAGAAAAACATCTCAGTTTAAGCTAAGTAAATCATCAACTCGTTCAATCGGAGTAAAACATCTCGGTTGAAATCTCAAAATAAGCATCGAAAACAGCAGAATGCTTCAGCAAGAATAAGTCACTTCTATTATATTGACAAAAAAGGGTATTACATTCTGAAGTGTAAGGCAAACAAGTCTTTACTCAAAAGAATAACATAAAAACTATGAAAAACTTAAAAATAGTACAGTTTGAGGTTGGCTGCATTCCATGGCCGGGGTATGCCTTTGCCATCCAAATGTTCCAAGTGGTATGCCCCCTTTCCCGCTAGACCGGTTATCCTGTAGGGTCTTTCCCAGTTTGCCCCTAGCTTGCCTTCCCTCAGCACCAGTGTGTTGACCATCACCTTTCTTAAAATCCAATCCCTAACTTTGAACGGTCTGGGGTGCACCGTTTTATTGTATTTTCTAGAAAGCTCTTGTTGGTATGCGGCCACATGGATTAGAGCCTTTTTCGGCGCTCTTTCACTAGGTCCAATTCCAAGGCGATGGCTTCAGAGTTCAGCTCGGACTCAAAACTTTCACTGTAGAGAGTGGGCATGCCAACTTCCAATGGGATGACCGCCTCCATGCCATATGCCAAGGCAAAAGGAGTTTTCCCGGTAGATCGCCTCGGGGTCATCCGGTATGCCCAAAGGATACTTGGGAGTTCCTCAGCCCATTTCCCTTTGGCTTTCTCAAGTCTTTTCTTCAACCCATCAAGAATGGTCTTGTTTGATACTTCGGCTTGGCCGTTGGACTGGGGGTAAGCCGGGGTGGAGTTGTAAAATTCGATCTTCAATTCTTCACAAAATCCTTTGAATAGACGCCCATCAAACTGGGTGCCATTGTCAGATAATAGAATTTTAGGGACGCCTTCAGCTCGGACTCAAAACTTTCACTGCAGAGGGTGGGCATGCCAACTTCCAATGGGATGACCGCCTCCATGCCATATGCCAAGGCAAAAGGAGTTTTCCCGGTAGATCGCCTCGGGGTCATCCGGTATGCCCAAAGGATACTTGGGAGTTCCTCAGCCCATTTCCCTTTGGCTTTCTCAAGTCTTTTCTTCAACCCATCAAGAATGGTCTTGTTTGATACTTCGGCTTGGCCGTTGGACTGGGGGTAAGCCGGGGTGGAGTTGTAAAATTCGATCTTCAATTCTTCACAAAATCCTTTGAATAGACGCCCATCAAACTGGGTGCCATTGTCAGATAATAGAATTTTAGGGACGCCAAACCACGTTACCACATTCTACCAGACAAACTGTTTGACGTCTTTCTTCTTGATAGTTGCTAAGGGCTCAGCTTCAACCCATTTGGTGAAGCAGTCCATAGCCGCGATGAAGAACTTTCGGTTGCTTGGTGCCGTTGGGAGTGGTCCCACTATGTCCAGCCTTCACATCGCAAAAGTCCAAGGGCTTGTGAGAGAAAGAAGTTCTCTAGCCGGTTGGTGAATTTGGTGGTCGAACTTCTGGTACTTCTCACATTTGCGAACATATTTTTGAGCGTCCGCTTGCATGCACGGCCACCAATACCCTTGCGAGATAGCTCGGTAGGCCAAAGATCTACCCCCGATGTGACTGCCGCATATACCTTCATGAATTTCGTACAGGAAAGCTTTCACGCTGTTTGGGTGTACATACTTGAGATAAGGGCCAGTGAAAGACTTCTTGTATAAAACGCCAGATGGAGAGAGCTAAAACCACTCTAACTTCACCCGGACTTTATGCGCTTCCTTTTTATCGGCCGGGAGGGTCCGCTCCTTGAGGAAGAGGATAATAGGGTCCATCCAAGAAGGACCTAGCTCAGTGCAAAGTACCTCTGTCTGCTCAGTTTCCTCGATGCTAGGTCGAGGAAGAAACTCAATCAATAGAGGGCTGGGAGATATTTTATCGATCATGGAAGCTAAACCGGCTAACTCATCCACACAGCCGTTGTTTTCCCGGCCAATTTATTGGACCCTGATTGCCTGGAATCGCTTGATATGTTCTCTCACTAGAGCTTGGTACTTTGCCATTCTATCATCTTTAGCTTCGTAAACCCCAGACACTTGGTTGACAACGAGTTGGGAATTACTGTAAACCATTAGCTTGGATGCGTGCACCTGAAGGGTGCTCTTGAGCCCGGCCAATAGTGCCTCATACTCAGCCTCGTTGTTTGATGCAGGGAACCCGAGGGTGATGGAGTGTTCGATGGTCAGACCATCTGGTGAAATTAGAACTATGCCCAGCCCGGCACCGTGACGGTTCGAGGCTCCATCTACAAAGAGTTTTCATATTTCACTGACAAAGAGCTTCCAACACTCTGAGGGGTCCTAGGAGGCTTGAAGGTTGATTGGATCGCGATCACTCGGTTGTTCGACTTCGGGTTCAATGCTGATCGGTTCCACTTCATCCCCCCTCGGTGATACGGCACCGGACCCAACAAGTTGGTCTGTTATGCCCAAGTCTGTTGCCACATCGCCGGGCTGCAGTATCATGCCGGCTGGAGGTTCTACGGCGGGGCGCGCAAGTCCGTGTTGCCAATATCACCCTGCCGTGTAATTCGGTTGAGCTTGCATTCACCTCCTCAGCTGTCATGGCAAGATTCACCAGGCATACCGGATGAATGCCATGTGAGAATTCAGCAACGAAATCGGCCAAGGTCTGTGCTTTTATGGCAGTTCGTGGTTGGAACTTGACGTCAAATTGTCCCAATTCGACCGCCCACTTGAGGATTTGACCGGAGAAATCCGCCCGCTCGAACAAGGCTTTGAGGGAGAACTCGGTCAAACGATGATTGTGTGAGCATGAAAATAGTGCGCCAATTTCCTTGAGGCCATCATCAACGCCAAGGCAAGTTTTTCCAACGGCAAGTATCTCGGCTCTGCTGGTAGCAAGGTTTTGCTGACGTAAAAAATGGGAAAATGATGGATGCTTTCTGACCGAACAAGCACCGCGCGAACTGCATGCTGAAAGACGGCCAGATAAAGGTAGAGTTCTTCGCCGGGCTTTGGTGTCACCAATAATGGAGCAGAAGACAAATATGCCTTTAGCTCGGCCAAAGCCTTGTCGCATTCCTCGTCTCATGAAAACTTGGATTTTAAGGCTCGAAAGAAAGGGCGGCAGCGATCTGATGACCGACTTATGAATCTGTTAAGCGCGGTTGCCATACCGGCAAGATACTGCACGTCCTTCGCCGAGTTTGACTACTTTAACTCTTGTACGGCTCTGATTTGTGTGGGGTCTGCCTCAATGCCTCGATTTGTGACTAGGAAGCCCAAGAATTTTTCGGATCCTACACCAAAGGCACACTTGGACGCATTCAGGCGTAGCTTGTGCTGTTTGAGAATGGCGAACATCTCGGCTAGGTCGGACAAGTGGTCTGCTTGATGCTGGCTTTTGACCACCATGTCATCGATATAAGCTACCATTGTCCGACCTAGCAGATGAGCGAACATTTTGGTCACCATCCTTTGGAAAGTTGCCCCGGCGTTCTTCAAACTAAAAGGCATGACTCGGTAGTAGAAGAGTCCCCTTGGAGTAGTGAATGAGGTGATTTCACGGTCGGGGCCATGCATGGCAATCTGATGATAACCGCTGTAGGCATCCAAGAAACTGAGCCTGTTATGTCCGGCCGTTAGATCCACCAGCTGGCCTATTCAGGGCAGGAAAAAGCTGTCTTTAGGGAAAGCTCAGTTGACGGTCTTGTAGTCGACGTAAACTCGCCACTTCCCATTCTTCTTGGGCACTACGACTATGTTTGAAACCCACCGAGGGTAGTGCATTTCCTGAATAGCCCGTGCCTCAAGCAAGTTTCTTACCTCCTTCGCGACTACCTCGACGTGGTGCAGTGCCGATCTTCTCGTTCTCTGAATAACCGGCCGTGCACCGGGAAAAACATTGAGGTGATGACAAATAAAGCTTGGATCGATGCCGGGCATTTCATAGGGCGACCATGCGAAGCCTTCGATATTTGCCATCAAGAACTCTACCATCTCCGTTCTTTCTTGGGCGGTAAGGCTTGATCCGAGCAAAAAGAACTTGTTCGGACTTTCCGTGTCAATCCGCACTTCCACCAACTCTTCAGCAGCTTTGTCCTCAACCTTGGCGCCCATATCTTCAAGGACTCCCTGGTCCTTTGGTCCTTTGATCATTTGGACGAAGCCTTTGGCAGCCTGGAAGCATTGCTTCGACATGACTTGATCGCCCTAAATTTCCTCAATTTCCCCCCATGGTCGAGGGGAATCTCATAACCTGGTGGTAGGTCGACGCTATAGCTTGCATAGCGTGAAGCCATCCCCTACCGAGGATCAGATTGTACGTAGACGGCATCTGCAGTACCCAGAACTCCACCTGCTTAACCACGGTTCTGGCTTTGACTGGTAAAATTATTTTTCCTAAAGGCCATTGCGGTTGCGAGTTGAAACCTACCAGTAGCGAAGTAGCTGGAGCCAAGTCTGTATCTTGGAGTTTGAGTTGTTTGAACGCATCGTAGTACATAATTTCAATCGAGCTTCCCTGGTTAATCAAGATGCGCTTGACATCGAACTCTTTGACGCGGAGGGTGACCACTAGGGCGTCGTTGTGTGGCGTTTGAATGCGCTCTAGGTCCCTTGTGGAGAAACTAATCACATCTTTTTCCTCGATCTTCCCCCTTTTGATTGCGAGCTGGACTGACAAAACTTCCCTCACGTGTTTTTCTTTTTTGATCATTCTGCAGAGCTCGCATACACGCGCCGGCTCCACTATGCCGTGGATCACATTAACCACTCCTTGAGGGGGTGCCTCCAAGTCAGCCGGTCCATGCGGATCAGCCGGGGCGAGATGCACGGCCTTAACACCCCCATCGATGTAAAGATCTAAGTGTCCGGCTGTGACTAACTCCTTCAACTGTTGCTTCAGAGGCAAACAGTCCTCTGTCCGGTGTCTTCGCTCCCGGTGATATGTGCAGCGGTACCGCGAGTTGAAGCCCTTTTGCGCGTCGCCTAACTTAGCAGGAAACCGGACGTAATCCTCCTCACGGATTTCACTAAGTATGCGATAGATTGGAATCTTAAAGACCGTGGTGATGCCCGTCCGAGCTTTTAACCTTCTGTTGGCAGCAGCTACGTCATCGCGGGGGTATTCTTCTCGGTCGTTCCGACGTCTCCTTTCCCGATTTTGACAATTTGACCCTCGGTCAGATTCCTCGGCGCAGTCATTTTGACGGTTAGTATCCTGTCCGACCGCGTGCACCTTGCCAGCCGGCCTCTTGTCTGTTACCACCGGAGTTGTCTTCGTGGTGGACGCCGCCGCATCATCCTCTACTCGGATGTGCTCATTGATGCGCTGCATTAGTTGGCCCATGGACGTCGGCTAGTTCATGGTAAGTCCGAGCTTTTAACCTTCTGTTGGCAGCAGCTACGTCATCGCGGGGGTATTTATCTCGGTCGTTCCGACGTCTCCTTTCCTGATTTTGACGATTCGACCCTCGGTCAGATTCCTCGGCGCAGTCATTTTGACGGTTAGTATCCTGTCCGACCGCGTGCACCTTGCCAGCCGGCCTCTTGTCTGTTACCACCGGAGTTGTCTTCATGGTGGACGCCGCCGCATCATCCTCTACTCGGATGTGCTCATTGATGCGCTGCATTAGTTGGCCCATGGACGTCGGCTGGTTCATGGTAAGCGAGTCTCGCAGCCTATGTCCGACCGGTAGACCGCGCTTATATTGGGTGATTGCCAGGTTGATCGGGCAATCTAAAATCTCATTGAAGGTTTCCCAGTATCTGGAGTTGTATGCCTTGAGTGTGTCACTCGACTCTATTTTGACACTAAGAAGGTGTTTCACCTCCTTCGGCGTTTTAGTGTTGGTCTTGAAATGAGTTACAAAGGCTTCCGCCAACTGCTGCTACCTTTCGATACTTCCCTCCGGCAGCGTCTCAAACCATTTCAAGCTCAGCTCGCCCAAACTCGACGGGAAGATAAGGCACATAAGAGGGTCATTGTGCCTATGTCCGGCCATGACTTGTCGGAAGTGGCTTACATACATGTATGGATCGGTCTTTCCGTCGTAGAGCGTAAACTTGGGCTGGTGAAAGCCCGCAGGGAGCGGAGTGGTTTCTATCTCAAGGGAGAAGGGGGTAACGTTCAGCCTCGCCAAATCTGTGTCTAGAAGGAGAGGCATGGCTGGGCGGGGTAGTGGCATTATGACCTCTTCATTGGCGCGGCCCCCGTAAGATAGCCGCTGGAGCGCCGGCACCCTTTGAGTCTCTCACCGGCGAGCCCGCTCCTTCAAGACTGCCCGCAAGTCCTCTGAGCAAGCGGAATAGGAATACCTCGATGTCGTCGCCGGATTTGAGGGTTGATAGGTACTATCTTGCGCGCTAGACTTCTCTATAGGCGCGTCAGATTCTCCAACCCTGTAGCTTCTGGTGATAGAAAGGAAGGGAGTGTGCTGCTGGCTCTGACTGCCTGAACGGCGTGGTTGGGTGCACTCACTGTGGTCTCCCACTCCAGCAACACCCTTCCTTTGACATGCCGTTTGAGATCTTTCATCTCCATTGCTATTCTCTGGATGACGGCGTCTTGGTCCCTTAACTTGTGCTCCTGACGCCTAGCGTGCGATTCTCTTCGCCGCCGGTGCCCGTCTAGGCTCTAAGAGTTGCCAAAACTTCTACCGCACTTATCCCGCACGTCTCTTGAATGTCCTCTTGGGAAAATCTCCAGGCCCACCATGTTTGGAACGGCAGGAAGTCAGTCTCTCCGTCTGGCAGACTTTGAGGTAACATCGTCGATGGCGGACAACGGTATCTCGTCGTTGTTCGCCATTGAAGGCGATCAGATGAGCTTGGAAGACAAGGTTTTGTCTATCAAACTTTCCACAGACGGCGCCAATTGTACGGGGAGCAAATATTCCGTGGAGCCCGTACTCCTTTCGTCCAAGCTCCTTGTCTATCCAATCGACCTGCAAGCACAACAGCAGTGAGCTACCCGGCGGTGTGTTGCCGAAAACCCCTCCGACGGTCAAGTTAACTTAGAGAGAGAAAGAGAAAGAAACTCAACGAATATAGGTCTTATCTCATCAAAAATGATGTCCCCTCCAGCATGGGGGGCACAGTCATGCTTTTATACTTTCTGCGCTCAAATCTGTTCCCATTATCCTGTTGACACGTGGAGCTGCTCTCCTATCCGTCAGCACAAATCTAGTAATCTCCACCTAACCAAACCGTCAGACAACATTGGCGGGAGCTCGGCAGATCGAAGGCATCACCTTGGTCTCCTACGACCGTGCTGCATAACGTGCCCAAGTGCTCCACCTGCCAAGCTCCATAACAGCCGAGCTCGGTAGCATCCCAGCAGAGCCGAGCTAAAGACAAGTCGAGTCGGTGAACAGAAGGCCTTACCAGCTGAGCTACACGCGCGACCCATGCAACCCAGGTTGGCAGGCGATCATCTCGGCCAAGCTAGCTCGGTCTAAACGGGGCCTGCGCATCGACCGAGTAAAACCTACTCTGAACAGGCTCACTTTAGCTCGGCCCAAACATGCCCTGCCCTATCCTGTCCGGCTTCTACCACGGCCAAAAGCCAGGCCATAAGTCTCCCTCTCATATAGTAATAAGAACAATAAACAATGCCTTTATATGGAAAATGAGTGAGAGCACTAATTAGTGTCACTATTTATGATGTGGCAGTGGGTCTTACCTACTGCCACAGTGTTATTGTGTCTAATTTTTTTTTAAAAAAAAAAGAAGTAAATGCCACATTATTACTAGTTGTTTTAGAACACCACTTTTATTGGTCTTTATCATTTCCCTTTATATTAGCAAGGGGCTTTCCAGTATCTGCAGGCAAATAGATGAATGGTATGAATGAAAACACCAATAGTTATTCTGGAAAGATAGTTAAGAGTTAAATTTTTTATTTTTTAATTGTTTTTTTAAAATTTATATAAAAATGTAAAAAATTATGTGTGTGTTTAGTTTGTGTTTTGAAATAAATTTTTTTTAAAAAAATTTGGAAAGAGTTTAGAAATTTTTTTAGTTTATTTGGTTATATATTTTGAAAATAGTTTTAGAGTTTAGGAATTTGGGATGATTTGATATTTTGTTAGAGTAGAGTAGAGTAGAGTAGATGTGTGTGATGAAAAAAGTAATTGAGAATAAGAGAGGAGAGAAAAAAAAATGATTGATTGATATATAGAAGAGGTGATTTTAGAAAAAAAAATTTAAAAATTTAAACTAAACAAAAATCTAAAAACTTTTTTTAAAAATTATATTTTGAGATACAAACCAAACAAAAATTCAAAATAAATTAAAAATTAACTTTTAATTTCTAACTCACTTTCCCAAAAGTCCGAAAGGATCCAAAAGGTGGTGTGTCCATGCCATGAACTGAGAATAGGCTGTCTTAGGCTCCGTTTGGAAAGAGTTATTTGGAATTTTTTTTTTGATTATTTTAGTTACAAAAAATAAAATAAATTATTTTAATCACAACAAATAAAATATCACATCCAACCTATAATCATTACATTCTTCTTTAAAAAAAAAAAGCCTAAATAATCAAAAAATACTTCATAAACTGAACTTTTTAACCCAAATTAAAATAATCAAAAAATTAAAAAATCAACCCACTTATATAGATTTAGGCCAAAATGGCACAGGGTCATAGATGATACAGCTCAGAGAAAGATAACAAACAACAAGCTCGGTTGCTTCTCTCTCTCTCTCTCTCTCTCTCAATTTTGTACTTGTTGAGGTTTGTAGCTTGCGTGGTTCAGTGAAAGTCAAACGATGATGGCTACAGAATAGAACAGAACGTTTGAAATCACCAAAGGGTGTTATATGGATTTAGGCCAAAATGGCACAGGGTCATGGATGATACAGCTCAGAGAAAGATAACAAACAACAAGCTCTCTCTCTCTCTCTCTCTCTCTCTGTGTTTTGTATTTGTTGAGGTTTGTAGCTTGCGTGGCTCAGTGAAAGTCAAACGATGATGGATACAAAATAGAACAGAACGTTTGAAATCACAAAAGGTTGTGTTGTACGAACCAAAAAGAAAACAAAAGCTAATACTAGCAAATTCTTCGTGCATTTGCTTTTGGGATTGTTCGGACTCTAGTTTGAGACTTCAAGAAAATTATTATGAGAAATTGTAAAGGATTCTCAAAATAATTGTAAATTCATGAAAAAAAATTATAATTTTAATTATTAAAGATTTATAAAATATTATATAAATTTATAATTATTTTGAGGAGAATTTACTGAATTGTAATTTTTTTATATTATTATAAGAGGGTGGGGTACCCACACATTTTTATGTTATATCTTTTCTCGGTTAGAAAATATTATGTAATTATTAAGTTGTTTTTCAAACACTAATTAAAAGTTATTTTTTTTTTTTTAAGTTACATTATCTTTTTATTTTTTATAGGCCGGTGTTTAGATCAATCAATCACAATTTTTTTTTTAAAAAAAGGGGACTAGATTCTCTTGAATCCAAATCTGAACTGGACAGGTTTTGTTTTGGGTGTATGAAATCTTTATGCTATTAGGGCTGTTCATTTATATTATTCACACAAAAAATTTGAGGGCTGTTCATTTATTTTATCACATTTGTATTATTCACACATAACTTATTATTCACACTGTTAATTTTTTATCACATTTGTATTATTCACACATAACTTATTATTCACACTGTTAATTTTTTAGGGCTGTTCATTTATATTATTCACACAAAAAATTTGATCGATGTAATAATTGTAAAATATTTATTTTATCACATTTGTCTTGGAAAAAAAATAAATGGTCAATTTTTAAAAATACACTAACCATTCATTTTTTTGAGACAAATGCTGTAAAATAAAGAGTTTTGTTAATGTGTGCTCTTAAGACATATGTTAAGATATTTTGTCTATTTATACGTTTTGCATGAAAGTAAATGTAATAAAGAATGTACAGTACTTTCAAACTTCCTTATGAGAAAGGATTCTCTAGAGTTTTTTTTTCTTAAAATTTCCTAGAGTGGTGCATTGTGTGGTTGAGATTTAATGACAAGTCACATCAATTTTGCAACATTAAATCTCAACCACACAATACACCACTTTAAAAAATTTTAAGAAAAAAATACTCTAGAAGATTCTTGGTACTTCCTTATCATGTGTCTTTAGAACACATGTTAACAGACCCTAAAATAAAATATACCAAAATTATCAAATCAACTTAGTTCTTTATATAAATAATTTTGAATTTTCAAAACTATTCCCGTAATTAGCCCCATTGTCCAAACAACACCTTACAGAATCCAGCCCAAAAAAGCAAACTAGGTAGCAATATTGCTAAGAATATACAATAATTACACAAAAAGAAATCAAATTGTCAAATGGCCCTCAGTGTGGAAAGGGTTATACTAAATAGGCTTAGTACTGTTAAATCATTTTTAATGATTACTTAAATTTTTCATTAAAAAGTTTGAATTTGATAAAAAATAAGTTATTTTTCTGCTCCAACGATTGCTTCAAATAGGTATTAAATTGAAGATTTTACTTGTCTTTTATCAAACTGAAAATCAATAATTTTTTTTTTCATCAAATCACTGTTTATTGTCGTTGTTGGATGTCTCCTGAATGGCCACCTTAAGGTAAAAATCTATAAAAAAAAATCACACTAGTTGGTCGACCGGCCAGTCATCCACCTAGTTATTCAGTAGTTTTGATGAAAAGCCAAAACTCTCTGTTAGAGCATTTAGGTACCGTTTGGGAAGCAAAACTGAGGCCATTTTAGCCACGTCTGGACAAATTAGGCTTATTTAGCCACGTCCAGACAAAACAGAAATCAATGTGTTGGGTTCAATCCCTTGTAGGGTAAATTTACCAAAATACCCTGAAAAGAGAAGAAGCTATTCTTGGCATTGTTCCCTCAGCGTGACTTTTGGGGTACTGACCCACTGTCACTATTTTTTGACATGGAAGGATTTTGGGTTTTTTTTCCCCCCCTAAAATAATCATAAAAGAATAAAAATAAATTTTTTAGTTTAATAAAATAAAATATTACATTAAGAGATTGTTTAGGGTATCCTAAATAAGTATATTTTTTATCTTTTTTGACTACAAAATTGAAAAAAAAAAAGAATATTTGGGTTAACTTTGTGATTTTTATGAAAAAATATGTATTAACAAATTGTATAAATTAGTGTGTAGAGAAATTTTTTAAAAAAAGAATGACAAAAATACGGCTCATCCAAAAAAAAAAAAGTTTTAAATATTTTAATTTTTTTTGTTATGTATTTTGGTTATGATTTCAGTGTTAGACTTCTGAAAGTAGTATGGAGTTTCAAGTTATGAGTTTGGTTATGGTTTTAAAAATAATTTATTAATTGAGTTTTATTTTTGTGTTTGTTACGATTTGAGTGTAGAGTTATTTTTAAATTTAAAATTTACATTTTAAATTATTTAATTTTTTGAATATTTAAATTATTTAAATTTTACGCTTTAAATTTTTGAATATTATTTTAAATTTTTGCTTATTAAATTTTTTAGATTATTTACATTATTATAAATATTTAAAATAAAATTAATTAAAAATAAAAATTAAAATTAAAATTAAAATTAAATTATTTACATTACACGGACATATAAAATAAAACCTCACTTTATCATTTCACAGAAAATGAAAATAAAATAAAAAATAAAAATAAAAAACACATGAAAACCATTTGCAAAAAAAAAAAAAAAAAACTTAAAATACATAAGTTATTTTAAATAAAATATGCTCATTCAAAATATTTAGTGCGAATTAAAAAAATTACAAAAACGTAATGAAAAACAAACGAACGCAAAAAATACGCCTCATCCAAAAAGATAAAAAAAAAAACAAAAATTACCATTTGCCATGTAATTTCAAATAAATAAAACACATGAAAACCCATTTTTGAAATATAAAAAACAAATTAATGTGTACTGAGCGGGTAATTTTTGGTGAAAATTGCGCCGAGCTATGAAATTGAACTTTATGCCCCAAAGTACGAAGGACCGGGTAAAATGGGCCGTGAAGTTACTCCGGCCCATGAGAAATAAAGTTACTTCGGTCAAAAGAGTGAAGTTACTACGGCTCAGGAATTGTAAAGCTACTTCGGGTCCGGAGGAACTTGGAGTTAGGCCGGTCTCAGAGTTAGTCCGGTCACGACGTAGTATGGTTAGAACGGTCAAAACTTTGCTACTCGGTATTCGGTCTAAACACTACCATGTTGAACAGGAGAGAACCGAGATAAGGAGTGGATGGAGAAAACCGAGCTAAGGATAGTTCGCTTACTCTGTGGCTCAGCTTAGCCAGTTTACTTCGGTTAAATGGTAGTTCGACCGTAGTAAAACATCCCACTTAGTTTAAGCCAGTGGGGGGGTTTAAAGGATAAGCATTTCCTTTAGGAGTATGAATCCTAGGAGGACTCTGCATGGAGAATAAAAGTCCTACTAGGATTGGGCCACTCGAAACCTATAAAGCTTACACACATACCTTGAGAGGTAACATAACACAACATACAATTTTACTTCCTGAATACATTGAGCTTTGTCTATTGTAAGTTTCTAACTTAGGCATCGGAGAGGTTTCCGGCACACACCCGCCGCTAGCTCACGTTTGTGTTTTCAGGTGACAAAGCGACGTCGTACGAAGTGGCGTGGGACTTAGTCAACAGATTATACAGGGAGATATTAATTTTCTTTCCCGTACATGTACGAATTAAAAAATGACAAAATGTAAATTAAAAAAAAATAACGGAAAAAATACGCCTCATTCAAAAATATATATAAAAAAAACATAAAAACATTAAATTACCATTTGCCACGTAATTTACAAATAAATGAAATACATAAATAAAAAAAATGTTATTGTATACCAATAAAAATAAATAAAGACAAAAAACGTAAATAAAAAACAAAATCTAATTAATGTATAAAAAATAATAAAATGACAAAAACATAAATTTAAAAAAAATAAAAAATAAAGCAAAATACGGCAATCCAAACCCAAAATAAAAAAATAAAAAAAGAAATATTTTACCAAAATACACCAAAATACCCAAAATAAAAAAATTTAGCAAAATACACGCGAAATCCAAACCCAAATCAAAAAAAAAAAAAAAAAGTTAGCAAAAAAAGCAAATCCAAACCGAAAATAAGAAAAAAAAAAAAACAAAAAAAACCCACACAACAAGGCCTTTGGTAAATGAACAGGAAGACACCTCATCAAAAAGCCAAAAAGTCAAAAAAGTCAAAAAGTCCTTCCCAAACTAGGCTTTTTAGCCCCAGACTAAAATAGTCAAAAAAACTAAAAATCAAAAAGCAATCCTACTTCCCAAACGAGCTTAATATCAAATTTTTTTTTTTACTCATTGTCGAGATGCTCTTATTAAGGGTGAGATTCAAGAGTTTTCATTAAATAAATGTTGTTTTAAATAAATTTACACATTTTTTATTTTATTTCAAAATTCATCGTAATTGTACAAGTTTTAGGACAATGTGAATTATTATTTTGATTGTTTTTGATAAAATTTTCTTTCTAATGTTTATTCTATTTAATCCATATTTCTTTTGAGTATTTCATTAATCTTGTTTAATATAATATGTCAAATCATCATTTTGAATTTTTTCCATACGTCTCTATTTTAAAACTATCAATATTGATTCATCCCACTAATTTGGAGCACTGATAGACCACTAATGAGTGGAAATTCAAAAAAAAAAAAACACGAGCAAAACATCCCATCATGTGAGCCTCACACCACTTTAGAGCTATTAGTGCTCATCTTTTTAGTGGTCTCACTCATTTTTGTTTAAAACTAATATACATAACAATAGTCCCTCATTTTATGAAGAAAATATCTCCTTCATTTTAAAGTGAAAATCTTTTCCATATTCCATGGAGAAAATAATTTCCCCTTTATTCTAAGGAAGAAAATCAGTATCCCATATTCTATGGAGAAAATATCAAATTAGAATTTTGAATCCTTTTATAATTTAAAAATTTTAAAAATAACACACAAAAATCTAAATGAAATCAAAATACAATGTGAATTTCACAGCAAACAATAAAATATACAACTAACTTTGATACTAAAGTACAATGTAAGTTCACAATAAACAACAAACATACAATAACTTTCGAAAAATAAAATTCATACCAAAATATATGTGATGGCTCACAATTATAATTAACATACAAGTAACCTTAAAATATAACTCGATACATGTAGAACATTTACACTACAACATGAAATAGATATAAACAAAATTGAAAAAAAAGTGAAATTGACTTATTTCATATTGCTCAATGGTAACCAAGAAATGTTGGTTTAATAACTATAATGACAACAATAACATACAATTAACTTTCGAATAATAAAAGACTGTTTTATCCAAAATATGTGAATGTTCATTAATTTACAATTAAATATCAACTAGTTTAAAAAAAATAAAAAATAAAGCTCTACGAATGTCCAACTATTCAATTGTTCAATAAGCTAACAAAAATTGATTTTTCAAGCAAAAGCTAGTAAAAAAAAACAAAAAAAAACAAAAAAAAACAAAATATAGACTAATTTTTGAAAAATAAATTAATAAATAAATATCATATCAATTAAATACAATGTGAATGTCACAATTTACAATTAATATACACTAACCTTAAAAAAATTAATTTTTTTAATATACCAATGTGAACTTCACACTGCAATACGAAACAAAATTGAAAGAAAAAAAATGACTATTTCAATTGGTTTAATGGAACAAAAAAATAATCTGTTCAAATAATAAGTCATCACATTAATAAATAACTAAAATATGTGAACATTCACATCTTGGCATAATATTATTATATTATGCCCACATCTGATATTCAACACTTATTCTCAGGACTTTAAATAATGTGAATGTGAACAGTTCATACTGATTGACAAACAAAATGCAAACAATGACAGCAATAGATAGAAAAAAAAAAAAAAAAACTCAATCACTCTAAAACAAAAAAAAAAAATATCCTCACATCCTCATGCTTTATCATATCACTATCATTATGATATCTATGCAATATTCTCGTATCGCACCAATGCCAAAGTCAAACCCAAACACATCTTAAAGATATGTTTTGTAATAAAATTTACTGGGAATATAAATAAGTTTCACTTACACAATGGAGAAATCTACTAAATTCATATCATATGAGTATAATGACAACACAAAAATTTTAAACACAAAATGACCAATGGAGGAATACAAAACTTCACTGCAACAATGGAAAATATAATATTATTTCACCACCATGAGATAAACTAAGAGTTTTTAACCCTACCAAATAGAAAGTTTCAAAACCCTAGCCACAGATAAAATAATATCCAAATGTAATGCAAATTGATTAAAAAGAAAAACGTGATAATGGTAATTAGCAAAATAGAGGTAACAAAAAGGAAAATTATTCTGCGGGGGATAGTGATATCATTTTCTATAAAATATACTTAATAAATAGACATAAGGTTAATATCCAACAAACAATAGTAATATCAATGAAAAAATGACATCATAGGAATAAGGTGGTGTTGTTTGTTGAAAATTTGAGCATTAGATTGGGCTATAGTCTGTTATTGATCAAAAGTTTTGTTTCGATCTATTATTCCCTACGATTAGTCCCAATGTGGGGACTGTTGTATCCATGAGG
>NW_021024916.1:27489-78591 GCF_004153795.1 Camellia sinensis | reverse complement strand
AAAATTAAAATTAAATTATTTAAATTACACAGGACAATAAAATAAAACCTCACTTTTTATCATTTCACAGAAAATGAAAATAAAATAAAAATAAAAATAAAAAACACATGAAAAAATCATTTGCAAAAAAAAAAAAAAACTTAAAATACATAAATTATTTTAAATAAAATACGCCTCATTAAAAAATATTTAGTGCGAATTAAAAAATTACAAAAACGTAAATTGAAAAAAAAAACGAACGACAAAAATACGCCTCATCCAAAAAGATAAAAAAAAAAACAAAAATTACCATTTGCCATGTAATTTACAAATAAATAAAACACATGAAAACCCATTTTTGAAATATAAAAACAAATTAATGTGTACTGAGCGGGTAATTTTTGGTGAAAATTGGGCCGAGCTATGAAATGAACTTTATGGCCCCAAAGTACGAAGGACCGGGTAAAATGGGCCGAGAAGTTACTCCGGCCCATGAGAAATAAAGTTACTTCGGTCAAAAGAGATGAAGTTACTACGGCTCAGGAATTGTAAAGCTACTTCGGGTCCGGAGGCAACTTGGAGTTAGGCCGGTCTCAGAGTTAGTCCGGTCACGACGTAGTATGGTTAGAACGGTCAAAACTTTGCTACTCGGTAGTTCGGTCTAAACACACCATGGTTGAACAGGAGAGAACCGAGATAAGGAGTGGATGGAGAAAACCGAGCTAAGGATAGTTCGGCTTACTCTGTGGCTCAGCTTAGCCAGTTTACTTCGGTTAAATGGTAGTTCGACCGTAGTAAAAACCATCCCACTTAGTTTAAGCAGTGGGGGGGTGTAAAAGGATAAGCATTATCCTTTAGGAGTATGAATCCTAGGAGGACTCTGCATGGAGAAATAAAAGTCCTACTAGGATTGGGCCACTCGAAACCTATAAAAGCTTACAGCATCACCTTGGAGGAGGTAACATAACACAACATACAATTTTGCTTCCTGAATACATTAAGCTTTGTCTATTTGTCAAGTTTTTTGACTTAAGCATCGGAGAGGTTTCCGGCACACACCCGCCGGCTAGCTCACGTTTGTGTTTTCAGGTGACAAAGCGACGTCGTACGAAGGAGCGTGGACTTAGTCAACAGGATTATACGAGGAGGTATATTTCTTTCCCGTACAAATATCGAATCCATTCTAAAACTTTGTTTAAAGGTTTATAATTGATGACTAATCATGGAACACCTCATTCAAATTCAGCATTTTTATTAACATAAAAGGCAGGACAAAACCAAAGTGACTTGCTTTTACTAATGATATTATTTTTAAGCAATGCAGTGATTTCTTTTTTACACATTTCCACTAATTCATTATTCATTTGAATTGGACGAGATTTAGTAGGAATTTGTCTTTCATTAAAGTTTTTAATATAAGGAAGTGTAACTACATGTTGAGAGGTTTCCGGCACACACCCGCCGGCTAGCTCACGTTTGTGTTTTCAGGTGACAAAGCGACGTCGTACGGAGGAGCGAGGACTTAGTCAACAGGATTATACGAGAAGGTATATTTCTTTCCAAATGACAAAAACATAAATTTAAAAAACACAAAAAAATAAAAATACGGCAAATCTAAACCCAAAATAAAAAAGCAAACAAAAACAAAAATGATAAAAACAAATAAAAATATAAATGAAAAAAACAAAAATAAAAATGACAAAAACAAAAACAAATAAAAATATAAATGACAAAAACAAAAATAAAAATGATAAAAATGACAAAAACAAAAATAAAAATCACAAAAACAAATAAAAATGACAAAAACATAAATTTAAAAAAAATAAAAAATAAAGCAAAATACGGCAAATCCAAACCCAAAATAAAAAAATAAAAAAATAAATATTTTACCAAAATACACCAAAATAAAACCCAAAATAAAAAAATTTAAGCAAAATATGCGAAATCCAAACCCAAAATCAAAAAAAAAAAAAAGTTAGCAAAAAAAGCCAAATCCAAACCGAAAATAAGAAACAAAAAAAAAAAAAAAAAAAAAAAAAACAACAACAACAAGGGCACTTTGGTAAATGAACAGGAAGACACCTCATCAAAAAGCCAAAAAGTCAAAAAAGTCAAAAAGTCCTTCCCAAACTAGGCTTTTTAGCCCCAGACTAAAATAGTCAAAAAAACTAAAAAATCAAAAAGCCAACCTACTTCCCAAACGGAGGCTTAATATCAAATTTTTTTTTTTACTCATTGTCGGAGATGCTCTTATTAAGGTGAGATTCAAGAGTTTTTCATTAAATTCAAATGTTGTTTTTAAATAAATTTACACATTTTTTATTTTTATTTCAAATTCATCGTAATTGTACAAGTTTTAGGACAATGTGAATTATTATTTTTTGGATTGTTTTTTGATAAATTTTCTTTTTAAGTGTTTTATTCTATTTAATCCATATTTCTTTTGAGTATTTCATTAAGTCCTGTTTAATATAATATGTCCAAATCATCATTTTGAATTTTTTTCCATACGTTTCTATTTTAAAACTACAACAATGATTCATCCCACTAATTTGGGAGCACTGATAGACCACTAATGAGGTGGAAATTCAAAAAAAAAAAAAACACGAGCAAAACATCCCATCATGTGAGCCTCACACCACTTTAGAGCTATTAGTGCTCATCTTTTTAGTGGTCTCACTCATTTTTGTTAAAACTAATAGTACATAACAATAGTCCCTCATTTTATGAAGAAAATATCTCCTTCATTTTAAAGTGAAAATCTTTTCCATATTCCATGGAGAAAATAATTTCCCCTTTATTCTAAGGAGAAAATCTCTCCCATATTCTATGGAGAAAATATCAAATTTTGAATTTTGAATCCTTTTATAATTTAAAAATTTTAAAAATAACACAACAAAAAATCTAAATGAAAATCAAAATACAATGTGAATGTTCACAGCAAACAACAAATATACAACTAACTTTCGAAAAAATAAAATTCATACCAAAATATAATGTGAATGCTCACAATTTATAATTAACATACAAGTAACCTTAAAATAATAACTCATACTAATGTAAACATTTACACTACAACATGAAAATATAAAACAAAATTGAAAAAAAGTGAAAATTGACTATTTCAATTGTTCAATGGTAACAAAAATGATTGTTTAACTAACTAGTAATGACAACAATAAACATACAATTAACTTTCGAAAAAATAAAACTTATACCAAAATATAATGTGAATGTTCATAATTTACAATTAATATACAACTAGTTTAAAAAAAATAAAAAATAAACTCATACGAATGTCAACTATTTCAATTGTTCAATAGTAACAAAAATGATTATTCAACCAATAAGCATAGTAAAAAAAAACAAAAAAAAACAAAAAAAACAAAATATAACTAATTTTTGAAAAAAAAATTAAAAAAAAAACTCATATCAAAATACAATGTGAATGTTCACAATTTACAATTAATATACCACTAACCTTAAAAAAATTAAATTTATACCAATGTGAACCTTCACACTGCAATACGAAACAAAATTGAAAGAAAAAAATGACTATTTCAATTGTTTAATGGTAACAAAAAAATAATTGTTCAAATAATAAGTATAATAATAAATAACTAATAATATGTGAACATTCACATCTTGCAAAATATATAATTATGCCCACATCTATATTCCAACACTTATTTCTCAGACTTTCAAATAATGTGAAATGTGAACATTCATACTGATTGACAAACAAAATTGAAACAATGACAGCAATAGAATTAGAAAAAAAAAAAAAAAAACTCAATCACTCTAAAAACAAAAAAAAAAATATCCCTCACATCCTCATCTTTATCATTATCACTATCATTAATAATCTATGCAATATCGTTATTCCACCAATGCAAATCAAACCAAACACATCTTTAAAGAATATGTTTGTAATAAAATTGACTGAATATAAATAAAGTTTCAACTTACAACAATGGAGAAACATAGAGTTTCGAACATAGAGTAATAATGACGAACACAGAATTTTAAACACAAAATGACAATGGAGGAATACAAAACTTCACTGCAACAATGGAGAAATATAATATTATTTCACCACCATGAGTAAACTAGAGTTTTTAAACCCTACCAAATAGAAAGTTTCAAAACCCTAGCACAATAAAATAATATCACAAATGTGAATGAAATTAATTAAAAAGAAAAACGTGAATAATGGTAATTACCAAAATAGAGGTAACAACAAAAAAGAAATGTGTATATCATTTTTCTATAAAATATATATCAATAATAGACATAAGGGTATAATAGTCCAACAAACAATATAAATCAAGAAAAAAATGACATCATGGAATAAGGTGGTGTTTGTTTTGAAAAATTGAGCATTAGATTGGACTATTAGTCTGTTATTTGATTCAAAAGTTTTACTCAGGACTAATAGACCCTTCAGACTATTAGTCCCATATGTGTGAGACTGTTGTATCCCATAAGGGGTGAATTGGTGGGTGGGATAGAAAACCATGGGATAACTCATCCCATAGGATTAAATGAAATTACATTTTTGACCTCTGGTATTTAATATTTTTCTTTTCATTTTTTTTTTTAGTTTTTTTCAATTTACATCTTTGATTTTGAAACTTAAGTTCATTCTGCATCTTTTATTTTCATTCATTTGCATCAAGTTCTACATCTTTGATTTTGAAATTCATTCTCATTATTTATTTTTTTAATTTTTTTAATATATTTAATTCGAAGGTCTGTGGCCAGTCTTGGTTTAGTGCTTTGTTTAATTTATTTATTTATCTTTTATGTACCTTGGATCTATGGCAGATGGCAAAAAAATTCTAGTAGTGGTTTTTTTGCTTGTTGTTTGTTAAGAGAAAGTACAATCTATGCTCTGTTTACAGAAACAAAAATTTGATTGGCCTTGTCTCAATTACAAATTAAAATAAATTAATGTAATTTTTATTAATATTCTATTTATTTAATTTTTTAAACGTTCTAGCAAAAATAAATAAATAAAATTTATAATTCAGATTTAATACTATTATTTAGTAAATAATTCAAAAGGGCAAAATAGTTTTTCTGAGTATTTATCCTTCTCCATAATATCCCAAACAAATATGGGATTCAATAGAATAGTTCAATCTAGACATCTAATCCTATGACTAAACAAACATAAGATACAAATCCAGTCCAATCAAATAGTCTAGGGACAATGTATCCCAAGATTAACAGTCTGATGGATTACAATCCCTCTTATCCAGTCCGTTCAAACTAACACACCCTAAGGCTATGTTTGTTTGGGCGGACTGGATTAGTATTCCCATGACTAATAGTCCTAGGACTAGCAATCCGTTGGATTATGTATCTTATCTTAACTAATAGTCAAGTTTAAAATAACTAATCCGTACTTCAATTGTTTAACCAAACATCGGATTAATAATTTTATCGGACTATTAGTCTAATCCCAAGCTCATGTCCACCCAAAGAAACATGGCCTAAAAGTATAAATATATAAGACTAATTAAGTTATAATTTTTTCCGGTAGACTTATTAAGTCAGAACACCTTTAAATGAGATTTATCAATAAAAAAAATCATATTTTTTTTAAAAGAATTATCTAAAATTATACAATAAATGTATTATTATGCCACGTGCTGGCACAAGATTGCCGATGTGCCATTTAAGAAATGAGCCGACTGTTTGTTTGGGGTTAGAAACTCCTCTTGACTCTCTTTCTCTCCCTCACTTGTTTTAGTAATCTATCACATATACTTTGCAGCACCATAAAAGTAAACTATTAAAAGCTTTTATTATATATTTGCACGACATGAACTATCATTCTAGTTAAACTATAGTGAAAGAGACAGACAATGAACTATTTTGCACATTGGGCTTAAGAGACAAAAGAGGAATGGTCAACCCAAATATCAAACAATATGTGGATTTTCAGTGTACATATATATGTAGAGCTTTTGTTATTTGGATTTTGCGAAATTGACAAAGAGGATGTCAGGGATGATGAAAGATTCAGATTGTTTGGTTCTTATTTTTAAAAAATAATTTTTAATTTTTTTTCTTTGTATTTTAATATTTTTAATAATTTCTTTTAATATTTTAAGTAATTTTAAAAAAATTTAGATACACCTAATATAAATACACTTAAAAAGTATAATATTTGTAAAAAAAATCTTCAAAAAATATAGTAAATACCAAAAAATATGAAAAATAATAAGAAAATTCATTACATTTTTCGTATTTTTATATATTTATTAATTTTTAAAAATATTTTTTACAAATATTTTACTATTTAGATATATCTAAGTAAGGCATATTTAAAAAATAAAAAAGTTACTTAAAATTTAAAAACTATTCACTAAAAATACAAAAAATAAAAAATTTAATTTAAAAAAAAAACTAAATTCAAAAAATTAAAACCAGAGTTTTAAGTTTTGAGTTTTTGCATGGCACAAGGCGAAGGAGAAATAAAGTACAAAAATGGAAACAAAAATAGAGTGAAATCTGGGAGGGACACAGTATGTTTGCAAGTAAGGAAAATGCAAATCGTGCTTTTGCTGCCTACACTGTCTCCGGGGACCTTACCTCTATTCTATACTTCACCTGCCCAAAAAGCCTTCCCTCATTCATGTATTGTCAACACACCACAATACTGCTCGCGCTCTCTCTCTCTCTCTCTCTCATGTTTAAGGATTATTTTAAAAAATGTTAAATAAGTTGATTTTCTTATCCAAAAAATATTAGAGATTTTAAAAATTTTATCAAATATCTTACATAGATGTGAGACTCGCATGAGACCCACATGATGTGAATCTCACATTTATGTGAGACATTTAGTAAAAATTTTGATAGAACTTTTAGGACCTCTACCATTACTCTTTCTAACCAGTTATGAAAAGATATGTAAAAAATAGAGAGATAATATAATCTAAATAAGTCAAAAAATCAATAAATTGACTTATAAGTCACTTTTCAAAAGAGGCCTAAATTACCTGAAAATGCTGCTTATAACTTATTTTATGTCAAATTGTATGATATAATTTAGGGGTTTTTTTTTAGGGTCCATGGTATTAAAATTTTATAACATAAAAGACATATAATATTTTTATAATGTCTAAAGTCTCTCACACATCGATCTAGAGAAATTTCAATCTGGAGAATTTCTCTTCAAATTTATTTAGTTTGCACAAATTTCTTCGATTTACAAATTTCTGTAGTTTTCTCTGGACTTCCCAGAGAAATTCTCTCCAAACCAAAGAAAATTTGGCTACTTGGAAACAAAAAAAAAAATCACAATTTTTTCTATGTTTTGAACAAACCAAATAAAATTGGACTACTTATAAACCAAAAACAATAACATGTGACTGTTTTGAACAAACCAGAGAAAATTGACCTACTTAGAAACAAAAAAAAAAAAAAAATTTCTTTATGCTTTGAACAAACCAAAGAAAATTGGGCTACTAAGAAACCAAAAAACAATTACAATTTTCTCTGTGTTTTGAACAAACCAGAGAAAATTGGGCTACTTAGAAACCAAAAACAATCACAATTTTCTCTAAAACTAGAGAAAATTGTGATTGTTTTTGTCTGTGATTGTTTTTCTAAGAAGCATCTTATCAAACAAGTTAGTTTCAAAGCTCACAACTATATGTTTTACAGTTCTAAAAAGAGTTTTGTCAAATCAAATCTCACAGTTATGTGTTTTGGAGTTTTAAGAAGTATTTTGTCAAACAGTTTAACTTCATACTATATATATATAGATGTTTGTATGTGTATGAGTTGAGAGAGAGAGAAATAGAGAGACCTTGTTCCAGGACCAATAGAGGACGGAGCCGGAGGAGAAAGAACTAAGAGAAGCTTACTAGGGCTTTCAAACATGAAAGTGACAGTATCACTTCCATCATCGGCCTTGATGGTGATGATATCGTTTTTCACTCCCATTATTGGGTTGTCTTCTTGTCGCGGTACGCTTCGATTCCAATATCAGTGAGCTTCACTTGATGGAGGAGAGAGAGTTGGAGAAGACGACGACTCCGATGATGAACTCCGACGATAGAGGTGGAGTTCGTCGGAGAGAGAAGAGCATAGAGAGAGATGAAGAGTGGGAAAGGCAGTTTGGTTTGAGGGGATCAAATTTCTCTGTGATATATGAGTGTCGGGGGTTAAGAGACTTTAGACATCACAAAATAATACTGTGGATCTCTTCCATTATTAAAAATAGGAGAGAGATCTTAGACTAATTTTTTCTATAATTTATAATTCAGTATAAATAATTTAAGTTAAGTTTAAAAGGTTAATTATTTGAAAATGAGTGATTTTAAATTTTATTTTCTAATTAGAAACTTTTAACTTTTAAACATGTCCAAAGTGAGTACTCATGTAAGATTTTTGTATCTATGATAAAAATAAATAAATAAGTAAAAATTCCGCATATTTTTGCTAAGTGTAGTAAAAATAAATAAATGAAAATTAAATTTTGTCACACTCTTGTTAGAAAATGAAAAATCTTCAAAAAAAAATTTTCGTGAATAGTACCACTTAAAGTGGTGGTCATGTAGTTACCATATGGTTCAAACACTCCAATTTAACCTAGGATTGCGAATTCAACAGTTTTTAGCACACTCAATAATGAAGAGTAAAATTACTTGAATTTCTATCAAATTCTCCATATGTCAACTTATTTTATTTATTTTACAGTTAGTTGTCCAGATCATTTTGTGCACACCTCAATTAATTTAGGACTCTAAAGAAAATGACCGGCCAAACTGTTATTCGAACTCAAGATCTTAATCTTAACATCAAATTTTTACTGTTTGGCTAACCTTTTGGGTTTGTTGAGGATCATAGCTCAAGAGCTCAGGTCACATTAGACCACAACCTAGATTAGCTCAGGTCACAACCTAAGCTGCAGCTCCAATACAGCTCAGTTGCTCTGCAATCCATATCAGTCCATAGCTCGTAGTTAGTTAGGAGGTTACAAGTTTGTTAAGATGGTTAGATAGTTTGTTATTAGTTTGTTATATCTTTGTGTATAAATATAGAAAATGTAATACTTTCAGTAACATGAAAGATGATTTAATCACAGTTTTTCCATATGGTATCAGAGCAACAACGCTAACGAGCAATTGATCCATGGCATCTTCACCATCTCTATCTTCTTCGCTTCCTTCGAATTTAACTTTGTAAATCTTTAATCTTTTATCATTTGTGACAGTTAAGCTTGATGGATTAAATTTCATCATTTGAAAGACTCAACTCTCTAACATTCTCAGAGCAACAAACCTTCCTTGTTGTGTTGACAGATAAACTCCATATCCTTTATCTGCAAATTCGTTCAATACTTCTTCAAGAGCTCAGAATTATGGTCAATCTCAAGGTCTATTTTATTCTAGAGGTGGAAGAGAAGGGAAAAATTCAGGATCTTGTAGAGGCCACGGTCAATTTGGTTCATCTCGAGGCAGATGAAGGTTCTCTAATCAAATCTATCAAATTTCTAGAGGTTTGAATCATTCAGCACTAGAGTGTTGGCATCGCATGGATCCACAGTTTCAATCTCAAAATCAACCTAGCTCTTCTTCATATTAGTTTCAAAATCACAATCCACAACAATAACAAAGAGCTTTTGTTACTTCTTCATCAGTTTCCATGGTTCCTTCTTCTTTAGGCTCTCTTTCAACTCCAAGTCCTTAGTATTTGGATTCTACAGCAACAGACCACGTGACTAATGATCTTAGTCATCTTAGTTTCTATTAGCCTTATCAAGGCTCAGATCATATTACTATAGGTGATGGAAACTCCATTCCAATCCAAAATACTAGTAAAGGTCTCATTCCTTCTCCTCGTTATACCTTCAAACTTAACAATGTGCTTTATACAGATTCAATATCTTCTAATTTTGTCTCTGTGAAAAAATTAGCTTAAGATAACAATTGTATTATCAGTTTGATGACACTTAATTTGTGATTCAAGACAAGCTTACGAAGAAACTTCTTCACAAAGGCTCTAATCTGCATGGCTTATATAATTTTCTTCCATCCACATCATCGCATGTTGATCACACTATATCTGTTGTTCCTACTTCATATGCTGCTCGCACCAATTTTGCTACTCAAGTGCATCCTAGTCATTCATCTTCTATTTCTAGTACTGTATGGCATAATAGGCTAGGACATCTTAGTGCTTTGAAATTTCAGCATCTTAGGTCACATTTAGACCTCAAGTCATCTAATTCAATCAATTCATTGAATTGTGTTGATTGTTGTGTTACAAAAAGTCATACATTGCATTTTCAATTGTCTAATTCAACTGTTAATAAGCCTCTTTCCTTAATACATAGTGATGTTTGGGGCCTGTTTGAATCTACTTCTTGTTACAAATATTATTTTCTTTTTGTGGATGATTTTAGCAAATTTACTCGGTTATATTCATTGACTTACAAAAGTGAAGTGTATGATAAATTTCTTGAGTTCAAATCCTATGCAGAGAAACAATTCTGCACATCACTTCAAATTCTTAGAATAGATGGTGGAACTGAATTCTTTAATAATAAAATGAAGGCCTTTACTTTAGCTCAGGGTATTGTACATCAATATTCATATTCCTATTCACCATTTCAAAATGGTGTGGTTGAAAGGAAATATACACATCTCACTAAAGTTGCCATTGCTTTATTATATCATTCTTTTATTCCTCTTCACTACTTGTTTGATGCCATTGCTTATGCTACTTATCTGATAAATAGGTTGCCTTATTCTACATTGGCTCCCAAAACTCCTTTTGAAATTTCATTCCATCAAACACCACATTTTTTGTCTCAGGGTATTTGGCTATCAATGTTTTTCTTGGATCAAGCCTTATATCTCTACAAAATTGCAACCTAAGTTTATTGAGTGTGTGTTTTTGGGGTATCATTCTTTTGCCAAATGTTATAGATGTCTTGATCCCAAAACTAGTACAATTTACCTCTCCGATATGTGATCTTCAATAAACAAATGTTTCCCTTTTCTTTTTATCCCTCTTCTCAATCTTTTTCTTCTTCCCAATTACCTCTTCTTTAGTCCTTCTTCTGGTCTTCTTCTTCTATTCCTAGTACCACTCCTCCATCTTTAGTTTCATCTTCTTTTTCCTTTTCAGTATCATCATCTTCTCTTCCAATAGAGTCTGCACCTTCTTCTCTTAGAAATACTGCCTCATTACCTCTTGTTTCTCCCCTAACTCAGCCTTTTATTCCTATTCAATCTCTTTCCATTCAATTACCTCTTTTTGTCCCTTCTGTCTCAGTACCTCTTATTCTATCTACATCAAATTATCATCTTATGGTTACTAGGTCTAAAGCTGCTCTGTTTGCTATTAAGGCTGCTTCGTCATTCTCTTATCATGATACTGAGCCTCCTTCTCACAAGGAAGCTTTGCTTACATCTATCTGGAAACAAGCTATGTTGGAGGAATTTCAAGCTTTTCACAAACAAAAGATTTGGTCCCTTGTTTCTTTTATCCCTGGTAAGAATGCCATAGGTTGTAATGGGTGTTCAAGGTTAAGAAAAATTTTGATGGGGCTATTGCTTGACATAACGCTAGATTAGTGATTAAAGGCTATCTCCAACAGGAAAGAATTGATTTCCAGGAAACATTTAGTCCAGTTACTAAGTTGCCTACCATTTGAATCCTTCTATGTCTTGCCTTACATCACAATTGGCCTATCAAGCAATTGGGCATCTCCAATGCTTTCTTTCATGGTGTGCTGGAAGAAGAAGTCTACATGTTACAACCACCAGGGTTTGAACATTCTTCTCAACCAGGTCATGTTTGTAAACTTCACAAGACTTTGTATAGCCTTAAGCAAGTTCTAAGAGCTTGGTACTCCACCTTTTCATCCTTTTTACTCTCACAAGGATTCAAGAATAGTAAGTGTGATTCTTCTCTTTTCATTCAAAGGACAAGTTCTACTTTTATTGCTTTACTGGTTTATGTTGATGACATTTTGGTCATTGGTAATAATGCCACACACATTCAGGCTCTTGTTACTCAAATGCATCAAGCCTTTTCCATGAAAGAACTAGGCAATATATCTGTAGCTAGTTTTTCGTACTCATCGGAGGGGTTTAGTCTCCTTGGATGCGATTCTCTACAGTTCAGACTCTTATGGTTCTGAATTTGATTTCACAAGTATAATGCGAAACAGAAAAAACGAATGAGAGTCCAGATTTGGCAAATCCTTAGAAAATCCATTAATCACAAGTGATGCCAAAAATGGACTGCATTGCCAGATTTCAGAGTCACCACCTAATATTTTTGAAAAAATTAGAAAACTCGTGACTCATGCCAAAGGCCACTTGTCCATCATAACCAAAGTTGTCTTGGTTCGGGAACTTAGGTATGAGAGGGGAAAATCATGAATTGAGCACCCCACTCACTTGATCAAAGATCGGCCTCTACTAAGTCATGATGTGAATTTTATGGACATCATATGCTCATGTTTTGATTATTAATATACTAACATTACCATGTGAAGCAAACACGTATAGACCACGTCGCTTACTTTGGAACGCTTTGATTTTATGCTTTCTTGAAAAGAGTTTTTGAATATGTGCAACTCAAAAGAAAATTGAGCTCATATGTACAATAATCAAAGTCATTCCAATTTAAGTAAAATAGCTTCCATCTACCGGCATTCAGAGAGATATTTCAAGTAAGCAAGTAGCCTAATGGTAGTATGCCAGATATGATAATACGCACACGGATGATATGCTAAAGCAAAAATGCTCACCTCGTACTCATCCGCGACAAGCCGAAGAAAAAAGAAATAATTAGAGAAAGAAAAAATACATGATCCTAATATGTAAAATGGATAATGCAACACATAGAACAATGCAACTAACAAATTCGGCTACTAATATGACATATGAAGCAACTCAAAGCACGAGGTAGCACACATAATCATTTAGGAATTGATAAGAGCACTATGTATAATGAGCCGAACTTTAATGCGTGCTAAAATGGATGCAAGGCATGGGAATGATGGAAACAAAAATATGATGCTATAAACAATGATAATAAGCATTTAAACAAAAGTGAGAAAGAAATGGGGGTTGGAAGACATACATCAAGTGTTACAAATTTGCCCTCTTACAAGAGAGTTTGAATGACCTAATTAACTAATTATTACATCATCGAATGAATAATCCTCTAATTTATTACATTTAAAAATATTATAACAATAAGTATTAAAAATGAACACGAACCACATGTGTGCGAATGAGAACATCCCTCAGAAACTGCTCTGTCTGCTTTCAGGAAAACTGCCCTGTCTTAACCTTAGCCACTACTCTGTGTTTCAGCAACTGCACTCTGTTTACATTACTTTGAAGCCCAATCAGGTCTATTCAAAAATAGATGTGGCCCATTTTTTGGTAAAAGAACATGTTTTGTGCACTGAGGTAAAAACAATGGAGACAAAGCATTTTTAAGAGATATTTATCCTTTCTGCCCTTCTTTATCATGAAGATACTCAAGGGAGGAGTAGATTCGCTTCTCAAATCATCAACCATTGCAAGGTTATTGCATGATGATCTTAGAGGCGATAGGAAAGGGGCTTTACTAAGCACAATAAAAAACGAGACTCTTTTACTCACCTCCTTCCTATCATGAAATTACTTCAAGGAAGAGATGGACGTGCTTTATAAACCATCAAGCATTATAAGATAGTATGTGATGATTATAGAAGTGACTAAGACTAAGAAAACTACAACAACTCAAAAATTGTTGTAAACTCTTCTTCCTACTCATGGAATAAGGATGAAACATCTATTTCCATGCTTCAAAGTGGAACTAGAAGAGAGTTTTCAACACTTTTCGAAAAAGAGCTCTATATGAGCAATAATAGGAATAAGAGAGAAAATCAAAAAGCAAGCTATCTATCAAAGCTTAAACACAAAACTCGTCAAAGTTGTTAACCACTCCTCTTTTGCTCATGGAATAAGGATGAGACACCCGTTCCATGTTTTGAAAATGATCGAAAAAAGAGTTTTTCAATACTTTGACACGGAAGCTATCACCTAGCTTTGAGGTAAACAACAATGTTATTAAAGAGAAAATTTTACAGCTAGTATCAAACTTGTGGTGGAGTGGCTAAGCTCTAAACCCCCCATGGTCACAAGGTTCCAATATACTTTAAGGAAAGCTATAAAAATAAAAGAAATACTATCAACTCAAATGAATAGGTTGCTACGTCCTAAGCACACCCAATCCTTGAGGACTTACAAAGCATAAACTAAAGCATTAAACATAACACAAATAGCAAAAAAATAGTGGTAAAACTAATAGAAAGCAAGGAAGAAAGTAAAGAACAAGTTATTGTGATTATGCCTAAGGAGGGGTGGCTAACCCCTCCACTTTTTGTAGCTTTTAATCGCATATTTCAGCCTCCCAAAACAGTTCAAAACAATATATAAAACAAGAAAATGAGAGAGAAATTGAAGGAGAAGTAAGGAAGAATATGCAAAATTATACCTCTTGAAAAGAGAAGTAAGTTCTTAGTTAACAAACTTAATTCTAAACACCCTCAAGTTTCTAAAATATGGTTTGAAATTTCAACAAAAAGCTTCAAGAACAAACTTTAATGGTGTATTTATTGTGTATGTATAGTTTAAGAAGGTTTGAAGATCAAGGAAGCAAGGGGGATGGTTTTAACTCTCAATATCCATCAAAGCCTTTAGGAAAAATTTTTAACCCTCAATTCAAAAGGGAGAGGCTCTATTTATAGAATTTGAGACATTTTGGTCGTAAATATCTTCAAAAAAAAGCCAGCTGGCGGATTCCCGCTAGGGTTTAGAGCTTGAATTCGAACTTCTTTGCTGAGAGTTTCAAAAGATTGCACAGTATAACTTTCATCATTGGGTGTTCGGAATGAAGCACCCAAGTCTTAGGGGCGGTCAAAATGGAGTGTCTACAATATCCTACTTTCTTGGCATTTCAGTTGAGGTCTCTAGTTCTAGTTATGTTCTTTCTCTGAAGAAGTATGCTCAGGAGATTCTTAATAAGGCTGGGATGTTATATTGTAAATCTTGCTCTTCTCATATTTCTATTAAACCGGGCCTGCCTCCTAATTTAGATGCTCTCTTTGACAATTCATCACTTTATCAAAGTATAGAAATTCAGGATTGATTTCATTTTTTCCATTTGAATACTTGATTGTTATAGAAGGACATGGCAAAATACCATCAACATAGCATAGGAGATTGGTTGCTCGAAGGATATTCTAAAGCTGAGTCTTCTATACTATGTAGTTTGTAGCATCAAGTTTGACACTAATAAAAGAATTGAGATTAGAGATTAGAAGTGTAAGATTGAAGGGACAAGAAGAGGAAGATGATGCCACCATTAGAGAAGCTTTAAGAATAGAAGAATGATCACA
Organism: Camellia sinensis; assembly: GCF_004153795.1. Taxonomy (NCBI): domain Eukaryota; kingdom Viridiplantae; phylum Streptophyta; class Magnoliopsida; order Ericales; family Theaceae; genus Camellia; species Camellia sinensis. The sequence continues at coordinate 63,182 of NW_021024916.1, read as the reverse complement.
ACTTGTTTGAGCTCTGAAGCTCTAATTCCATGAAACAAATATGAGATATTTCCAATCTTATTTAATATGAGATATTACACTTGTATTTATACTAGTTGAATACAATCTAACAAACTGCTAACTCCTATAGAACCTATATATATATCTTTAACTAATTCAGTTAGAGGGAATACAACTCTCTGCAGAAGCATGTGCATGTAGTTGTTGTTGAAGTGGACAACTTTCTTGCTAATTCTATGACTTATGCTTTTGTTTATGCACTAATTGAGTTGTACTCTTATCACAAGTATTAGGGTGTGCAACATTTAAGATTGTGAGATCTTGATATGGAGATGATGTGTGATGCCCAAAAATCATGAAAATCAAGGAATATATTAACAAATAAATACATGGTTTATCTAAGGTTACAAGAGTAGGAAACGTCACTAATGAGTCATTTGGTTAATAACCAAGTAAGATTCCAGGAAGGTCAAAGGAGTTAATATAGAATCCCTTCAAAGTCCAACCACCTTAGATAGCAAAACTACCTTTTTGACAAATCTTAACAACGTATTAATACAAGATCTGCATGAGTCGATGATAAATTAAGGTATAAGTAATACAAAAGATATGTTTAGATATATAATAATTACAAAATTATATCTTAAATACAACAGGAGATTTAACACTTACAATCTCAAAACACATTTATAAAACTAGTTTCTAATTCTTCTAGGATAGCCATACGTCCTCAAATGCTTCAGCTTTGCCTTCGACCGATCTAATAGTCTTCAATACCTGGCATGAAACACCATGAGCAATGCCCAGTAAATACGCACACGCACCGTTCCTTTTTCCCAATCCAATACACAATAATGACATGATCATAACATATAGTAGAAGTAACAATCAAGCAGAGCTTATAATAAATTTCAGTTCTCAAGAATAACGGTCAATCAAGTTAGTTCTAAGCAACTTCTTGTGGAATATCATTCCTACCCAACCATTAACACTGGCAATGGGCAATTCCGACTTCCCTCTTGGTTAACCAAATACCAATGTGTCACTTATCGCACAATTACCAATGATGCCCACGCACTTACATTGCATACCCTAGTGGTGACATCACGATCTACTCTAAGGGAATGGACTTCCAAGGATACTCTCCCTGTGTGAGACCTTCACTGCACCCACCCAAAAAAGAGACCTTCATTGCCATCCTTATACCTCCCAAATTCTGTTAACCAGTCATAATACCTCCTGTGCCACGCTAGAGTTCTAAAACACACTTGCGCAAGACTTTACTTCAAATAGGGAACATGTCTTGCCAACCAATTCAACTCAAATATAACATTTTCTTATAACATTATTCAAATGATCGAAACCCAATTACCACCCCAATTACGTAGTTGTTTGGCATGTGCTAAAATAGCACATACAATTTTAGCACATTATCCTATTTAGGTCACAATCATCTTATTTAAATCATATCACCTCTTTACTACATTACTTCAAACTCAACCCATATTTCACATTTTTTCGTAAAAAGTCAAAAAATATACTAATCTAATACTTCCCAAACAACCCCTAAGTTTTTTGTTGAGTTAGATATCTTAAGTTAAAGTTAGAACAAACTAATCGAGACAGTAATTTTTACATAAACATGAGCATCATCAAAGAACTATGGTAAGGAACATAACCATAACACATGAAAATATCATACCAAGTCATGAACACGTGATAATAAGCACATCCATGAAATTAAGAACATAAGTTCATCAACAAAGGTAAATTTTCAGATTTGGTGCACATTAAAGATTGCAATTGAAGAGACATTTTTAGATCTTTCCTAAACTTGGCCTTTCTATGGTTTGTATAGAATTTTATTTAGGTGTCATTTGGTAACACTTACGTTTTCAGTTTTCTGTTTATATTTACAAAAATTTTAAAAACTCAAATAAAAACTTGTTTGGTAAAATTTTTGATTTATAAATCAGTGGTCTCAGTTTATAAATTTGGTTAAAAAATGTAAACTCAAAAAATGTGTTTTCGTTTTTAGTTTTCTTTTTTTTTTTTTACCACCCAACACTAGCCACCACCCGCCACCATTTACCACCACCGTCTTCTGCCACCACCACCCACCCCCCACCACTACCTACCACCACCACTCACCACCCACCTGTCACCACCAGCCACCACCCACCTGTCACCCACTCGCCACCACCACCCACCACCTACCTGTCATCTACCCGCCACCACCCACTACCCGCCACTACCATCCACCACCCGCCACCTACTTGCCACCACCACTCACCACTCACCTGTCACCACCATCCACCCACCCGTCACCGTTTTCCACCACCGTCTTCTGCTACCACCACCCACTCACCCGCCACTTGCCACCACTTTCTACCGCCGTTTTCTGCCATTATTACCCATCACCTGTCACCATTTTCCACCACCGTCTTCCGCCACCACCATCCACCATCATTTTCCATCACCGTCTTCCGCCGCCACCACTCATCACCACCCACCACCCGCCGCCACTTGCCATTTCTCACTCTTTTTTATATTTTTAATTTTTTTTAAACATTTTGTCTAAACCAAACACCTGCTATCTGCCACCCACCTGCCACCACCACCCACTCGCTACCACTCACTACCCGCCACCGTCACCCACCCACTCACTACCACCACCCACCCGCTACCCACCACCTACCGTCACCACTTTTCACCACCGTCTTTCGCCGCTACTTACCACCACTTGCCATTTCTCACTCTTTTTTATACTTTTAAAAAAATCTAAACATTTTGTCAATTACCAAATATCACGACCCAAACCTGCCCCTATGGGTTTAGCATCGTAACCAGCCAGTAATCTGTGATTACCAAAGGCCTGCTTAACAGTAATAACAGTAGTACAGAGTAAGGGACTGGCGGAAGCCAAATAGTAAATAAAAGATGTCCAATGAGTTGTGAAAAACTAAATGGAAAAAGACTTTTATGAACAAAGCCACGTCCATAACCAAAACATATATACATATCAGATATACATAACATCCAGGTTAGGGACCTAATCCCTTCACCATAACTGTACAGTCGAGTCTCAAACATTCGTTACAAAACAGAGACAAAAGGGTGACTTTGGAACACCCTAAAACAGCCTTTGCTTGAACAGACTCGGGACCTCGAAGTGAGGCACAATGGTTGGCTTAACAAAACGTGAGCTTAACTTGACGCATCTAGCTTCGGTCCGATGCCTGGCCACCTATATATAAATATAAACAGTGAGCTAAAGCCCAGTGAACAACAGATGTGTAAAGGGGTTGAGAATGAATATCCTTTCAGTAATTAAAACAGTTATTCGCATCAGTTGATCAGTTATTCAATTAGTGGCTCATATGTCATGCCATATCAGTCAATCAGAAATCATAACAATTATATGTGGTACATCCAATAGCAAAACAGTACAATAGGTCATAATAGACCAAGCAGTCAGTTGATGGCCATCAAACAGTAAACAGTAGTGGCTCCAAACATTGGAATCGACAGAGATCTCTATAACAGTAGCAGTAACAGTAACAGTACAGTATCAGTAAATTGCTATGGATGCCACAAGTACAGTTCGTAAAATAGGACAAACTTTCATTCAGTAAACAATATCATTTCAGAAAGCAGTACAGTCAATTGTTCAGAAACAATTATAATTGAACGTATCTTTACAACATTGTTACTCACAGATTACTGGGCTATAGACAGGCTAGTCAGCGTCCTCAGGTGCCAACCCTACTCAGTTGCAGAATGAACACACACTAAGTTACACACTTGGGATTAATAACTTAGCCCCTATATGGTTTGGTGTGATTCTATAACGTTATCCTCATTAAGATGTCTTAAACATGGCCTAGGAATGCCTATGATAGGATGAGGATGCCAAAAATGTACTTTAAAACACTTTTCAAAATTTGCTAAAAACAGGGGTCTCGCTCGAGTGTGGATTTCCCTACTCGAGCGGACATGCAGAAAAAGAGGCTCCACTCGAGCGTGACTTCTCTCGCTCGAGCGGACTACAAACTCATGAAAAAGTACTGGTTGCACGTTTTTCACGCTCGATTGACGCTCAACCCATGATCGAGCGTGAGACTCAAACTCTCGCTCGAGCACAGATTACCTCGCTCGAGCGGACTGCAAAACACATGAACCTCTGGGCATATGCATTTCATGCTCGAGCATGAATATCGACACTCGAGCAGAAGTGCATGTACTCAGAGTGTACGCTCGAGCGTAAAGTCCTCCGCTCGAGCGTGGATCAAAAATTTGGAATTTCCAAATTGATCACCAAGCACAAAACTCAACTTCCAAAGCTTCAAACTCGATCCTTTTGGGCGGATTTTCTGAAAAACACATAGAAACCCATGACACAACATGTTTTAAAGATCATTTCATAAAATCAAGTCCAAAAGTGTGCCAATAGAACACAATCTCAACTAAAACTTCAAGAACATAGCAAGAACACAACGTGCATGAGTTCCTATGAACTCCAATGCTCCAAAACATGACCAAATGCAAGATTGAGCTAAAAAACATGGTGAATTTCTAGAATATAACCAAAATATGAACATGCATGTGGAAATTCTTATGGAAATGACCTCAAAACTCAATGATATGGACATGCATGCACACATTACTTCTCAATACAACATTTTAAACTAATTCTAGACTCTAATCACCAATTCTTCCATGAACCATGCATGTAACTACTTGAATTCATAATTAAAAGGATGAATTTCTTACCTTAAGTCTAGAATTCCAAGTGTAGGAGCCTAATCTCTCAAGCCTTCCTCAATTTCTCCTAAGTTTCAAGCCAAACTTTTGTTGGATCAATTTCTTCTCCGAATTCTCTCTCTCTCTTACGTTTTGGTCTTGAAAATGGCTGAAGAGTGGTGTGTCAAAGTATATGAATTAACCCCAAACAATGCTTTTGAGAATGGCCCACTCAATGGCAAAACATGTAATTAACTAGGCTCAAATAATTTAACTTTAACAATTCTAATTTAATCATTCCTAATCAAATTTCAATTAAACCTATCATAAAAACATATAAATCCTAATTAGCATATAACACTAATCAATTCCTGAATCGGTCACCGATAAGGCATTCAATTCGCAATCCAAAATTAAAACACGAACAAATCATTCAGTAATCAAACAGATAGAAATGCATTTAAAATAATACACTCATGCAGTCAATTCAGGATTTCATCTTAATCAATTATTTATCATGCTCAATCACAATTTAACGCTAATCAGAGGTGAGGGTTGTTACAGTCTCCCCCCCCTTAAAAAGAGTTTGGTCCTCCAAACTCAGATTACCTTCATTTTGAAAGAACACTGGATCTAGGGGGAATAATTCAGGATATCTTTTTATCATATCGTCTTCCCTTTCCCAAGTGGCATAAATGCTACCATGGTTTTGCCAATCCACTTTCACTAACGGAATTTCTTTATTTCTCAACTTCTTGATTCGTCGGTGTACAATCTGAATAAGCCGTTCTTCATAAGTGAAGTCCTCGCTCAGTACCACATGGGTAGGCTCAATAACATAGAAGGGATCTCGAAGGTAATCCCTCAACATTGAAATATGGAAGACATTATGCATATGCTCTATTTCAGGAGGAAGCGCTACTTGGTACGCCACTGGATTAATCTTTTCAATGATTTCATACGGCCCAACATATCTTGGTGCTGGCTTACCCTTAGCCCCAAAACGAGTCTGTCGTTTCATTGGTGTCACTTTGACAAAAACATGATCACCCACTTCATATTCCCTGTCTCGCCTTCGTACATCCGCATAACTTTTCTGTCGGCTTTGTGCGATTTTCAGTTTTTGTTGGATCAGTTTCACATTTTATGTAGTCTCATGTACAATTCCGGGCCCAAGTAAAGGCCCATCTCCAACTTCTGCCTAGCAAATAGGAGATCGATATTTTCTGCCATATAGAGCCTCGAAAGGCGCCATACCAATACTCGAGTGAAAACTATTGTTGTTGGCAAATTCAGCCAAAGGTAAATGACTTTCCCAATTTCCTTGGAAGTCAAGAACACACATACGCAGTAAGTCTTCCAGAGTCTGGATGGTTCTTTCTGATTGGCCATTTGTCTGAAGATGGTATGCGCTACTCAACCTCAATTCGGTACCCAATGCCGTTTGTAGACTGTGCCAGAATCTCGATGTAAACTTCGAGTCCCTATCAGAAACAATAGACACAGGCACTCCATGCAATCTAACGATCTTATCAATATAAATTGTAGTCAATTTGTCCGCATTATAAATTGTTTTGACAGGTAAGAAGTGAGCAGACTTAGTCAATCGATCAACAATAACCCAAATTGAATCCATACATTACTGAAGCGAGGTAATCCGACAATGAAATCCATAGTAATATGTTCCCATTTCCACTCCGGTATTGGTAAGGGCTGCAGTAAGCCTGCGGGTCGTTGATGTTCAACTTTGACTTGTTGGCAATGTAGGCATTTTGACACAAATTCGGCAATTTTTTTCTTCATTCCCGGCCACCAAAAATTAAGTCTCAAGTCTTGGTACATTTTTGTATTTCCTGGATGGATGGAAAGTTTTGAATTGTGGCCTTCCTGCAAAACTCACCTTTTCAGTTCAGAATCATTTGGTACACACAACTTTTCCTGAAATGTCAATACATTGTTTTCAAATTTAAAGTCCGGCCTTGGTTTGGATTCCCGTTCGTCAATGATCTTTTTCAAAAAGTCATCCTGGTGTTGTTTCTCTTTAATCTCCTCAATAAGTGCCAGTTGGGCAGAAATAGCAGCCAATGTCCAACCTTGTTCTCGTAGAACAATCTTAACTTCAAATTTCTCAAGATCACATAGCAGTTCTTTCTGTTCGGTGAGTAAGCAGGCCAAATTTCCAATTGATTTTCGATTAAGTGCATTAGCAACGATGTTAGCTTTCCCCGGATGGTACAGAATTTACAAGTCATAGTCTTTTATCAGTTCTAACCATCTCTGCTACCTCATGTTCAACTCTTTCTGTGTAAAGAAATATTTCAGACTCTTGTGGTCTGTGTACACTTCACATGTTGCCCCATATAAGTAGTGGCGCCAAATTTTCAATGCAAATACCACTGCGGCAAGTTCTAAATCATGAGTAGGGTAGTTCTTTTCATGTGGCCTCAGTTGTCGGGAAGCATACGCAATAACTTTACCATTCTGCATTAATACACATCCCAAACCCTTATAAGAAGCATCACTAAAAATAGTAAATACATCTGTACCTGAGGGTAGGGTAAGAATCGCTGCAGTCACAAGTCAAGTCTTTAATTCCGGGAAAGCTGATTCTCTCTGATCAGTCCAATTAAATGATATTCCCTTTTGAGTCAATTGAGTCAATGGTAGAGCAATTTTGGAAAAATCTTTCACGAACCTCCTGTAGTACCCGACTAAACCCAAGAAACTTCGAACTTCAGTAACATTAGTCGATCTGGGCCAATTCACCACTTCTTCAATCTTCTGTGGGTCAACTGAGATGCCATCCTTACTAATCACATGTCCCAAAAACATCACATTATCAAGCCAAAATTCACACTTTGTTAGTTTTGCATACGATTTCTGTTCTCTTACGATCTGTAAGGCAATCCTCAAATGACGTTCATGTTCTTCCTTACTCTTGGAATAGATCAAAATGTCATCTATAAAAACTACCACAAATTCATCGAGGAATGGTTTGAAAATTCTGTTCATAAGGTCCATAAATGCAGCAAGCGCATTAGTAACTCCGAAAGGTATAACAAGAAATTCATAATGTCCGTACCTCGTTCGAAAGGCAGTCTTTTCAATATCCTTTGGTTTAACTTTCAACTGGTGGTATCCGGATCTAAGGTCAATTTTGGAGAAAACTTGAGCACCCTGTAATTGGTCAAATAAATCATCAATACGAAGCAGTAGGTATTTGTTTTTCACTATTACCTTGTTCAATTCACGGTAGTCAATACAAAGTCTTAGTGAGCCGTCTTTCTTTTTCACAAATAAAATTGGTGCGCCCCACGGTGAAGTACTGGGCCTGATGAACTTCTTATCCAACAATTCTTGCAGTTGAATTTTCAATTCTTTCAATTCAGTAGGTGCCATTTTGTACGGAGCTTTAGAAATTGGCTGTGTACTTGGTAACACTTCAATAGTGAACTCGATCTCCCTATCAATCAAATCCCCTGGCAAGTCATCTGAAAAAACATCTGGGAATTCTCTGACTATAGGAATACTGTCCACATTAGCTTTAGTATCAGCAGGTACAGTCAATATGCAACATAAATACCCATTACACCCCTTTTTAATTAATTTGAATGCTTTCATGGGCGAAATCAGATATGGGGGAGGTACTACTCCAACCCCGTTAAATGCAAATTCAGGCAATCCAGGTGGACAATAACTTGTTTCGTTACACAGTCTATGGAAGCATGATATTTCGTTAACCAGTCTATTCCCAAAATCACATCGAAATGATCAATATCCAAAGGCAGTAAATCAATATACAACAGTGCATCCCCAATAACAATTTCACATGCAGGATACACATAAGCACAAGTCATGGATCCCTAAACAGGTGAAGATATAGCTAACAAATAGTTCATGGGTTCCAGTGGTCTATTTAGTTTTCGTGAAAAAGCATGAGAGACAAATGAATGTGTAGATCCCAAATCAATTAGGACATAAGCACTTTGGGCATCGATTGAGAGTATACCTAATATAACTGTCTCGGTGTTCTGCATGTCTCCCGGTATAAGCGCAAACACCCAGCCTTGCCTTAAAGGCTTCTTTCCAGTAGCTTTGGGATTGGGTTTTGGTGTAACAGTTGATACTGCGGCACTAGTTGCAACCTTACTATTGCCTTGAGATGTGGAAGGGCAATCTTTAACCATGTGGCCCACCTTGCCATACCTGTAACATGTACCAGAAATCTTGTAGCAAACTCCCCTATGCCTTTTGCCACATTCGGAGCAGGGTGGTATGGAACTGTTTCCTTGACTAGAGCTGCCTGTTGACCCTGTGTTTTGCTTCTTATTCAATGAGTTATTTCGGTCCTTTTTGAAATTGAAGCCTCGCCTCTTACTCTGCCATTCGGTTGTCAGTGTCTTAGCCTATTGCAATGCAGTAACATTTGCCTCGGCCATAATTGCTCGGTCAAGTATCTCTGCATTAAGCCCGCCTTCAAACTTTCTGACCTTTTTATAATCAGTATCAACCATGTGTGGCGCATATCGGGCGAGTTCAGTGAACTTAGATTCATATTCTGCTACTAACATGGTGCCCTGCTTCAACTATTCAAATTCAGTTACCTTGCGGTCTCTAACACAATGGGGAAATATTTTTCAAAGAAGGCTTCTTTAAACTGAGGCCAAGTCATAGCATTATTGGTGTCACGAACGAACATCCACCACCGTCTAGCTTCTTCTTGTAAAGTAAAGGTAGCCAGCAATACCTTGTGTGCCTCCGAACAAGGAAACACTTCAAACAATTTTTTAGTTTCTAAAACCCATGCTTCGGCCTCTAATGGTTCAAGGCCCCCTTGGAATGATGGTGGCTTCATTTTATTAAACTTCTGTGTCAAAGAAATTACATTGTCATGAACATTCGGTTCTGGTTGTATTGGAGGAGGTGGGGGCTGTTGGTTCTGTTGTTGTCTAAGGGCCTCAGTCAACAGTTTAACCGTTCTTTCTAACCTTGCCATTCTTGCCTCAGATGATTCAGATTCATCGGAAATTGCTGTAGACACCCCATTTTTGACCGACCTTAAGACTCAGACGTCACCGATTGAGCGCCTGGTGATATTACATAAAGTGCTCGTTCAGAAGTTTTAGAGTGGCGGCCGTGAGCCCTGCCTCCGGATTTCCGAACCCTCTTCAGTGCCTTGTCTCGGTTTGCGAACCAGACTCGGTTTTCTCTGTTTCTTTTCCCGAGGGGAGGGAGAGGTCCCGTAGACCATCTCTCAGTGGCCATGGGCTACATTTTGTGGCCGTAGGCCATTTTGCCCATTTCGGAGCCCGATTCTGGTTTTTTGGGACCGTTGGCCGTATGCCTCAGTTCGGGACCGCCTAACCGTCTCCGTTTGCTCCAGTTTTTGGCATACATCTTATTTTCTCCCTTTTGAGGGACACTGGGGTCTGAGAAACCCACTTCGTGGCCGAACGCCACTTTCGGTGCTTAACAGCCCATTTTCGGGACCCCGAACTGCGTGTTTTGGCCCCCGAGCATTCGTTTTGCATCGGTTTTTGTTCATTTTTGGCAGGTACCTCTGTTTTATCACTGGGAAGGCCATAGAAGGGTGGAAGGCCAGCAATTATCTTGGCAACTAGTTATGTTCCATTTTCGCCCTCCGACACCCGTTTTTCGCACTTCCGAGCCAATGTTGAACACCTTGGAGCCATTTTCTTCAAACCCAAACCACATATTTGTGATGTACACACATGGGAGGACCCTAAAAGTTCATGGCCGGCCACTAATGCTTCTTGACCCTTTTGAACCCCTCCTTCGTAGTGTATAAGTCCACTCGTCAAATCGGCTTCGCGTAGCGTATAAGTCCAACTTTCAAAACCGGCTTCGCGTAGCGTATAAGTCCAACTTTCAAAATCGGCTTCGCGTAGCGTATAAGTCCAACTTTCAAAATCGGCTTCGCGTAGCGTATAAGTCCAACTTTCAAAATCGGCTTCGCGTAGCGTATAAGTCCAACTTTCAAAATCGGCTTCGCGTAGCGTATAAGTCCAACTTTCAAAATCGGCTTCGCGTAGCGTATAAGTCCAACTTTCAAAATCGGCTTCGCGTAGCGTATAAGTCCAACTTTCAAAATCGGCTTCGCGTAGCGTATAAGTCCAACTTTCAAAATCGGCTTCGCGTAGCGTATAAGTCCAACTTTCAAAATCGGCTTCGCGTAGCGTATAAGTCCAACTTTCAAAATCGGCTTCGCGTAGCGTATAAGTCCAACTTTCAAAATCGGCTTCGCGTAGCGTATAAGTCCAACTTTCAAAATCGGCTTCGCGTAGCGTATAAGTCCAACTTTCAAAATCGGCTTCGCGTAGCGTATAAGTCCAACTTTCAAAATCGGCTTCGCGTAGCGTATAAGTCCAACTTTCAAAATCGGCTTCGCGTAGCGTATAAGTCCAACTTTCAAAATCGGCTTCGCGTAGCGTATAAGTCCAACTTTCAAAATCGGCTTCGCGTAGCGTATAAGTCCAACTTTCAAAATCGGCTTCGCGTAGCGTATAAGTCCAACTTTCAAAATCGGCTTCGCGTAGCGTATAAGTCCAACTTTCAAAATCGGCTTCGCGTAGCGTATAAGTCCAACTTTCAAAATCGGCTTCGCGTAGCGTATAAGTCCAACTTTCAAAATCGGCTTCGCGTAGCGTATAAGTCCAACTTTCAAAATCGGCTTCGCGTAGCGTATAAGTCCAACTTTCAAAATCGGCTTCGCGTAGCGTATAAGTCCAACTTTCAAAATCGGCTTCGCGTAGCGTATAAGTCCAACTTTCAAAAACCGGCTTCGCGTAGCGTATAAGCCCAATCTTCAAAATCTTCTCGCATATCATTTTGCAATACTGTTTTGGAGTTTTTATAGTTCTGTAAATATGCTTATTTTTGGTCCCTCTTCAATGTTGTAGAAGGGAATTTTTCAGTTTGGGCTGTGCATATACCACTTGTCTCTTTGGCCACCTTTTGGCCCATTTTCTTGCATAAAAGCTTAGCCATATCTATGTTTGTTTTTGAGGTTTTTACATTTCTGGAAAACATCATATTTTGGGCCCCTCTTCAACTTTGTTGAAGGGCCCTAACCTGTTTGAGGACAGCAGCTATGAGTTGCTTCTTAATCCCATGTTTAGGGCCATTTCTTGCATGCTAGTTTTGCCCTATCTTTGCTTGCTGTTCGGCCATGTTTTGAACTGGAAAAATGCTTATCTTGGGATTGCCTTGCTTCTTTATTTTCATTGCATGTCCATATTGTGCATGTTTGGTATAGCTATAAGCCATTTCGGATGCCAAAATTCATGTTTCGGGAGAAATTCCATGCATCGGGTGTGTTTTCGCCTCCTTTCCGGGCTGTTTTCCCCCACATTTCATTGCTGATAAGTCCATGTTGCATTCTATATGCCATTTCCATGCCATTGCATTGTATATGCCATTGCCTCGGTTTGCGTGCCCGTGTGCACGCATTTCGAGGCACTTTATTTTCATCTATCGGCCTCTTATGTGAGTGTGGCTGAGGCTCTCTCATGTTAGTGTAAGCCCATATCATATTTTTCTGTCATTTGCATTCTGTCATTTTCTCGGTTTGCGTGCCCGTGTGCACGCATTTCGAGGCATCTCATTTTTACAGCATAGTGCATACTAGGTTGTATCTTAGATCGCATTCTGCATTTCTTCGGTTTGCGTGCCCGTGTGCACGCATTTCGAGACAACTCATTTTCATAGCATGTCATCTATAAAAACAACCACAAATTCATCGAGGAATGGTTTGAAAATTCTGTTCATAAGGTCCATAAATGCAGCAAGCGCATTAGTAACTCCGAAAGGTATAACAAGAAATTCATAATGTCCGTACCTCGTTCAGAAGGCAGTCTTTTCAATGTCCCCTATTTTGACTTTCAACTGGTGATATCCGGATCTAAGGTTAATTTTGGAGAAAACCTGAGCACCCTGTAATTGGTCAAATAAATCATCAATACGAAGCAGTAGGTATTTGTTTTTCACTATTACCTTGTTCAATTCACGGTAGTCAATACAAAGTCTTAGTGAGCCGTCTTTCTTTTTCACAAATAAAATTGGTGCGCCCCACGGTGAAGTACTGGGCCTGATGAACTTTTTATCCAACAATTCTTACAGCTAAATTTTCAATTCTTTCAATTCAGTAGGCGTCATTCTGTACAGAGCTTTAGAAATTGGCTGTGTACCCGGTAACACTTCAATGGTGAACTCAATCTCCCTATCAATCAAATCCCCTGGCAAGTCATCTGGAAAAACAACTGGGAATTCTCTGACTATAGGAATACTGTCCACATTAGCTTTAGTATCAGCAGGTACAGTCAATATGCAACATAAATACCCATTACACCCCTTTTTAATTAATTTGAATGCTTTCATGGGCGAAATCAGATATGGGGGAGGTACTACTCCAACCCCGTTAAATGCAAATTCAGGCAATCCAGGTGGACAATAACTTGTTTCGTTACACAGTCTATGGAAGCATGATATTTCGTTAACCAGTCTATTCCCAAAATCACATCGAAATGATCAATATCCAAAGGCAGTAAATCAATATACAACAGTGCATCCCCAATAACAATTCCACATGCAGGATACACATAAGCACAAGTCATGGATCCCCAAACAGGTGAAGATATAGCTAACAAATAGTTCATGGGTTCCAGTGGTCTATTTAGTTTTCGTGAAAAAGCATGAAAGACAAATGAATGTGTAGATCCCAAATCAATTAGGACATAAGCACTTTGGGCATCGATTGAGAGTATACCTAACATAACTGTCTCGGTGTTCTGCACGTCTCCCGGTATAAGCGCAAACACCCGGCCTTGCCTTAAAGGCTTCTTTCCAGTACCTTTGGGATTGGGTTTTGGTGTAACAGTTGATACTGCAGCACTGGTTGCAACCTTACTATTGCCTTGAGATGTGGAAGGGCAATCTTTAACCATGTGGCCCACCTTGCCATACCTGTAACATGCACCAGAAATCTTGTAGCAAACTCCCCTATGCCTTTTGCCACATTCGGAGCAGGGTGGTATGGAATTGTTTCCTTGACTAGAGCTGCCTGTTGACCCTGCGTTTTGCTTCTTATTCAATGAGTTATTTCGGTCCTTTTTGAAATTGAAGCCTCGCCTCTTACTCTGCCATTCGGTCGTCAGTGTCTTAGCCTATTGCAATGCAGTAACATTTGCCTCGGCCATAATTGCTCGGTCAAGGACATCCACATATTTAAGTAATTTCAAAACATTGATTCGATCTAGTATCTCTACATTAAGCCCGCCTTCAAACTTTCTGACCTTTTTATAATCAGTATCAACCATGTGTGGCGCATATCGGGCGAGTTCAGTGAACTTAGATTCATATTCTGCTACTAACATGGTGCCCTGCTTCAACTATTCAAATTCAGTTACCTTGCGGTCTCTAACACAATGGGGAAATATTTTTCAAAGAAGGCTTCTTTAAACTGAGGCCAAGTCATAGCATTATTGGTGTCACGAACGAACATCCACCACCGTCTAGCTTCTTCTTGTAAAGTAAAGGTAGCCAGCAATACCTTGTGTGCCTCCGAACAAGGAAACACTTCAAACAATTTTTCAGTTTCTAAAACCCATGCTTCGGCCTCTAATGGTTCAAGGCCCCCTTGGAATGATGGTGGCTTCATTTTATTAAACTTCTGTGTCAAAGAAATTACATTGTCATGAACATTCGGTTCTGGTTGTATTGGAGGAGGTGGGGGCTGTTGGTTCGGTTGTTGTCTAAGGGCCTCAGTCAACAGTTCAACCGTTCTTTCTAACCTTGCCATTCTTGCCTCAGATGATTCAGATTCATCGGAAATTGCTTACTTAAGAACATTAGCACAAGTATTCATATCATGGCCACACACACTTTCTTATGCTCATGCAATGCCCTAATCACTTTTCTAGGACATCTTATAGCTCATTTGGACACGTGCATGCGGTATAACTCGTGGTAAGTATCGCTCTGATACCATTCTGTCACGACCCAAACCCGCCCCTATGGGTTTAGCACCGTAACCGGCCAGTAATCCAAGATTACCGAAGGCCTGTTAACAGTAATAACAATAGTACAGAGTAAGGGGCTGGCAGAAGCCAAACAGTAAATAAAATATGTCCAATAAGCTGTGAAAAACTGAATGGAAAAAGACTTTTATGAATAAAGCCACGTCCATAACCAAAACATATATACATATCAGATACACATAACATCCAGGTTAGGGACCTAATCCCTTTACCATAACTGTGCAGTCGAGTCTCAAACATTCGTTACAAAATAGAGACAAAAGGGTGACTTTGGAACACCCCAAAACAGCCTTGGCTTGAACAGACTCGGGACCTCGAAGTGAGGCATAATGGTTGGCTTGACAAAACGTGAGCTTAACTTGACGCATCTAGCTTCGGTCCGGTGCCTGGCCACCTACATATAAATATAAACAGTGAGCTAAAACCCAGCGAATAACAAATGTGTAAAGGGATTGAGAATGAATGTCATTTCAGTAATTAAAACAGTCATTCGCATCAGTAGATCAGTTATTCAATTAGTGGTTCATATTTCATGCCATATCAGTCAATTAGAAATCATAACAATTATATGTGGTACATCCAATAGCAAAACAGTACAGTAGGTCTTAATAGACCGAGTAGTCAGTTGATGGCCATCAAACAGTAAACAGTAGTGGTTCCAAACATTAGAACTGACAGAGATCTCTATAACAGTAGCAGTGACAGTAACAGTACAGTAGCAGTAAATTGCTATGGATGCCACAAGTACAGTTCGTAAAATAGGACAAACATTCATTCAGTAAATAATATCATTTCAGAAAGCAGTACAGTCAATTGTTCAGAAATAATTATAATTGAACGTATCTTTACAACATTGTTACTCATAGATTACTGGGCTATAGACAGGCTAGTTAGCGTCCTCGGGTGCCAACCCTACATAGTTGCAGAATGAACACACACTAAGTTACACATTTGGGATTAATAACTTAGCCCCTATATGGCTTGGTGTGGTTCTATAACGTTATCCTCATTAAGATGTCTTAAACATGGCCTAGGAATGCCTAGGATGGGATGAGGATGCCAAAAATGTACTTTAAAACACTTTTCAAATTTGCTGAAAATAGGGGTCTCGCTCTAGCGTGGATTTCCCCACTCGAGCGGACATGTAGACAAAGAGGCTCCGCTCGAGCGTGACTTCCCTCGCTCGAGCGGACTGCAAACTCATGAAAAAGTACTGGTTGCACGTTTTTCACGCTCGATTGAAGCTTGACCCACGATCGAGCGTAAGACTCAGACTCTTGCTCGAGCGCAGATTACCTCGTTGGAGCGGACCGCAAAACACATGAACTTCTGGGCATATGCATTTCATGCTCGAGCGTGAATTTCCAGATTGATCCCCAAGCACAAAACTCACCTTCTAAAGCTTCAAACTCGATCCTTCTGGGCCAATTTTCTGGAAAACACTTAGAAACCTATGACACAACATGTTTTAAAAATCATTTCATAAAATCAAGCCCAAAAGTGTGCCAATAGAACACAATCTCAACTAAAACTTCAAGAACATAGCAAGAACACAATGTGCATGAGTTCTTATGAACTCTAATGCTCCAAAACATGACCAAATGCAAGATTGAGCTCAAAAACATGGTGAATTTCTAGAATATAACCAAAATATGAACATGCATGTGGAAATTCTTATGGAAATGACCTCAAAACTCAATGATATAGACATGCATGCACACATTGCTTCTCAATACAGCATTTTAAACTAATTCTACACTCTAATCACCAATTCTTCCATGAACCATGCATGTAACTACTTGAATTCATAATTAAAAGGATGAATTTCTTACCTTAAGTCTAGAATTCCAAGTGTAGGAGCCTAATCTCTCAAGCCTTCCTCAATTTCTCCTAAGTTTCAAGCCAAACTTTTGTTGGATCAATTTCTTCTCCGAATTCTCTCTCTCTCTTACGTTTTGGTCTTGAAAATGGCTGAAGAGTGGTGTGTCAAAGTATATGAATTAACCCCAAACAATGCTTTTGAGAATGGGCCACTCAAAGGCAAAACATGTAACTAACTAGGCTCAAATAATTTAACTTTAACAATTCTAATTTAATCATTCCTAATCAAATTTTAATTAAACCTACCATAAAAACATATTAATCCTAATTAGAATATAACACTAATCAATTTATGAATCGGTCGCCGATAAGGCCTTCAATTCGCAATCCGAAATTAAAACACGAACAGATCATTCAGTAATCAAACAGATAGAAATGCATTTAAAATAATACACTCATGCAATCAATTTAGGATTTCATCTTAATCAATTATTTATCATGCTCAATCACAATTTAACACTAATCAAAGGTGAGGGTTGTCACACCAAACGCATTTGTAGTTTATGTTTTTCTAAAAATAAACAAAAACCAGTTTATAATTTTTTTTAAAATATAATCTGAAAACGTAAACGTTACCAAACAGACCCTTAGTTTTTAGAACATTTTTAAGAAGTGTATAACTTTCCTAAATTTTTTGTAGGTGTTTGAAGTAAACTAAAAAAGTGCACTTTTTTTTACCTACATACACTTATTTGTGTCATATCAATCAACATCTATCAACATCTCTTCTTTACTTTTCTAACCACTTTATCTACTTTTCTACACATTTTTTTTTAAAAAATAAAAAGTAAAAAAGTAAACTTATTTAAAATATTTCAAACCACCCCTTTCTTATTTAAGAAATAGTTCAGTGTTGTCCACATTCGTCGACTGTTATAAAAATTGGGTTTTCTCTCAAACCACTCACTCTTTTTTGATAAAACCTTTTTTTTTCCCATGAAAGATAGCATTTAAAGGAAGGTTTTAAAATAAAAACTAATTTAATCAGATTTTACTTTTTTTTAGAATTTTTGCAAGTAGGTTGTAAGTATCGGTTCTTTGAGCACAAAGCTTGAAATAAGGGAAAAGTAAGAAAAGAGGGTAACCATAGATAATTTTTCACTTCTATTGTGATGAAAACATGCTAAATAATATATATTAAACTTAGAAATTTGGATTGAAGGTGTGCCTTTGAAAATTATGTGAGATAGGTGTAGAAAAAGATAGTTTTGTGCTTATTAAGAGAAAACACAAACAAGGCTCAACTCTTTTCATTTTTAACACAAGAAGAACATTAAAAACATCTGAAAATAATGTTTAGAACCTCTAAGAACATGTATTTGAAAGAGGAAAATAAATTAGAGGGTTGTGTTGTGGCTTACTTGAATGCCCAGTGAAGTTCAATTTCTTTCAAATGATGAGGGGAGTGGTGTATTTATAAAGAATTTGGTTTGGAAAGTCTAAAATGTCCATTGGTTTCAAATGAATTGAATAATTCTTTGATTAGTTTGAATGTAATGGAATGAGGGATGATTATTGTATACACCCCATTTTTAACCAGTCTTAAGACTTGGGTGCTCATTTTTGAGTTCCCAGTGATGAAGACGAGATGTGTTAATCTTACAAGTTCTATAACAAAGAAGCCTAAGGGTCAAGCTTTAAACCATCTAAATGCCTGTTTTGGACAAAATATTTTTCAACCAAAATGGAAACCTCTTTTTGAAATGAGTTTAGTGGTGCAATTCCAGACGTTACCATAATATTCTGAGGCTCATATTTTCAAAATCAAAGTGTTGTATTCTTCCAAACAAAGTGGAGCAAAGGATATAGTGGGAATGAATGAAAGGGGTGAGATCCTCTTAAATACCTGTTTCTCCTCTCAATTCAGGCTTACCTTTCCTTGTTAATCCGATCGGTGTATTCTTTGACTAGTTGGACAACATATGATGGCTGGTCAAAAATGCATTCGGTCGAACATCAAAGGGAATGGCCAGCTGAATGTTCCTTGTATACAGTATTTTCAGAAATTTCAGCTTGTCTAGCACACTTTCTACAAATATCTTAGATATTTACACCTTGGGCTCTATAAATAGGGCTCGGCAGCTCATTCCAAAGGGTTGAAAATTTTGCCCAAGACTCATAAGAGCCTCCTGACCTGTCTCTCTTTCCTTCACCTCTTACCTACCACCTATTGGCTTTGAATAGTAAAGCTCCATTGAAGCTTGATCCTGGGTTGCAGGTTAGGACCCTTGGACATTAAGCAACACATCTAAAGTGACTTGAGGGAATTAAAAAGAGAGTTTGTAAATCAAGAGAATTATCCTCTTTACGAGGTGATATTCTCACACATTTAATAATGGGGGACTTACGTGTAGGTCCTACTAAATAGACTTATTATCCAATGGGCCCTATGATAATTAATGGCATTTTTTGTCATACAATATTAAAAAAGTGCCACTAATTGTTAATTTTTAACTACAGTTCGAATATTTTGTCACAAAAAATGTCATTAATTAGAAGTTTTAGAGGCAGTTTAAAAAACTTGTCATAAAAAAGATCACCAATTTTCAACTTTCAATGACAGTTTGAAAAATTCGTCACAGAAAAACGTCACTAATTATAAGACAATTTATTAAAATCGTGACAAAAAAAAGGTCATTAATTGTCAATTTTTAGCGACATATGTTAAAAATTGTCACAAAAAAATTATTTTTAGCAACGATTGTAATAGGATTATTTTGAATAGGATTTAATGGGAATTAAGTCCAACTATTAGGATTTATTTGTAGTTTACCCTTTAATTAATCTTTCTCCATTTTCTTTCCTTGATTCAAGCTTTATTTTCATCATGCAACTGCTATAAAGATATAACAAGTCCTCATGGATGCGGATGGAATAGATTTAACTACTTATCCATTGAGTTAATAGCTTTTTCTTTCTTTTCTTGCTTTCTTTAGTTAAATTTCATTGTTGTTATATGTTTTGAATCCTTGTGGATGTGTTTGGTCGTAGCATTTAGCCATCAATTCACAAGTTCAATATATAGAATAGTTTTCTTTGTGTTGTTACACCCTTATTCTTTACCTATCCTTTCACTTCAGAATATTAATCTATGTATTTCAACTTATGATCAATGATAATGAGTAGAAGGGTTGTCTCATGAGATTACTTAGGGGAATTCTTGGGATTTAATGTTGAAAGGTTTGTGTTTTTCCTTCTTATGGGTTGTTTTTGGAAGTAAAACAAGAGATTTTGGGTTAAAGGATATTGAAACCTCCCTTCTCAATCATTTGCGAATATAGAAAATGGTGGAAACATCCTTGTTCTACGAATAGATGAGAAGTTTTCAATGGCTTTGATGAATTTCTTGTTTTAAAAGCCAAGCTTCCACCAAGAAATGATTTGCATTAATTTACACTCTTCACTTAATATCATGGATTTGGGTATTAATTTGTCCTTATTCGCAAAGAGAAGATGTGGGTTCCTATTCATTTCTTGGGCTTGAATTTGTTCTTGTTTTGATCCATTTGATTTTTTTTTAGCAAAATATCTGTTGTATATATCTGTTATATCATTATTGAGGGTTATAGCCCATCTTCATCTTTCTAAAGTGGTTTCTGTGAGTGTAAGAGGCAGAAGAGATGAACACTTCATTGAAAGTGTGCATGGCTTCTATTCTGAAATCCCTGCATAAGTCCAGATTCTGTCCAAAAGATAGATTCGATCGTCTCTTTTTCTGTTTGGCCAGTCATTATGGTCCATAGCCGGCAAAATTTCCCAAGAACAGAGTAGACAACTTCGAAGGAGTGGTCTCCTAGGTGGTTCTGGAGCTACTGGTTAATTTATTTTTTTATTTAACCTGATTTGTTAGTTTTAGCATTAATTTGGCCAAATCCATTCATTATTGTAATAATTCTTCAATCCCTTTATTTTTAATTATTTATTCAAAGTGTTATAATAATCTCTCTCTCCTCTCCTTTTCTTATTCGAGTTGTTGAAATAATCTCCCCAACCCTACGTTTTTGTAACCTTTTATTTATATGTTTTCCGTATTGCATCATATTTTATTTATCATGCCTATATATCGTATCCACTTTTCACAAATTCAAGTCCGGTTCATCTGTATCTGTGGATTTTATTATTTTCAATTTGAATACATGTGCTATCCCATGTCTTGAAATGACATCCATGTCGCATCCTAGTATCCGGACTCCTAGATGCATGTCATGTATGTATTGCATTAGTTGATTGCATATAGGACCAGGCATATATATCATAACATTTCTTTGGCTCAATCTAGAGTACTAGGTGAGCGATTAGTTGCTTTAGCATATTGCATGTATATGTTACTTACTGTACCCATTACTATACCATGCGACCAAGTGCTTAATTGAAATATCTGAATGAATGCCAATGGATAGAGGTTGTGTTGCTTGTATTGGAATGTAATATATTCCTATGCTTCTGAGTTTGTATAAAAGGGCTTTTCAAAAAATGTATGAAATCGAAGCATAACCAAAATCAGTGACACAGTCTATATTTGATTGCCTTAAATAATAATGTTAGTATTAATAATAATCGGAACATGAATATATGTGAATCATAAAAACCATATCGTGACTTCGTAGAGGCCGATCTTTTTGATCAGGTGAACGGTGGTACTCAATTAATGACCTTCTTCCCTTATACCTTAGTTCTTGAGCCGAAACACTTTGGTTATGACGGACAGTAGCCTTTGGCATGAATCAGAGGTTTCCTAATTTTCCTAAAAGATTAGGTGGCGACTCTAAAATATGGTAATATAGTCCTGTAACAACCTCGACCTGTGATTAGTTACCAAACCTTATTTTAGAATGCTTATCCAGTAATTAAGAAAAAAATTCCGAGTTAATTGCATGTGTATATATCTATTCATGGTAGGAATATTTGTCTGTGCTTTTGTTTCGGTATGCAAATTGAAAGCTTTATCGGCGTCTGAACGCGAATTTGACTCCGTTTATGTGTTATTTAGAATTTTTAGAATTTTATGATAGGCTTAATTAAAATTTGATTCATAATCAAACTATTAGAATATAATAATGCCCATAAATTAGTCTTAAGCCTAGTTTAATTAAACTTCACTAATTGACCTATATAAGGCTTATGTGTACACTTTAGAATCATCTCACCTTCATTTCTTTGAACACTAAAACGTGAGAGAGAGGGAGAGCTAGAGATTGAGACCAAAAAGAGGAAGATTGAGGAATTAGCTTGAACTTAAGCTAGAGACTTGAAATTTGGGAAGAACAACTTGGAATTCTTACAAATTAAGCCTTAAAGGAAAGACTCCAACGCTTCAATTATGTAATTGAGTTGTTAAGTACATGAAATCAAGTGAAATAGGTGAATTAGCATGGGAATTAAGATAAAAGAATGGAATTGAGAACCAATTCATGCATGCATGTGCATTTCATGAAATTCTGAAGTTGTTTTCAAAAGAATTCTTTCATGTATGAGGTAATTCTAGTTTGGTTTTGAGAATTCATCGCATTCTATGCCATTTTACCTTATTTGATCATGTTTTGGAAAGTTGGAGTTCATACCATTACATGTATGTTATGTTTTCACAATTCAAGTTTGACTTTGAACAATTGGCATGCTTTTGGGCCTTGATTTTGTGAAATGATTTTTAATTCATGTTGTTTTATAAGTTTAGACATGTTTTCTCAAGTTTTGGGCCCAAGGGATGCATTTTGAAGCTTTAAATTTGAGTTTTGGAGCTTAGAGAGCAATCTGGAAATTCCAGAATTCGCACTCTTTGCTCGAGCGGTAGAGTCTGTGCTCGAGTGAAGAATGCGAGCTTCCAGTACTTTTGTAGACATGGGCCTAGGCTCGATCGACAGAACTTGCGCTTGAGCAGCCACCCTTTGTTTTCTTTATTGGCTCGAACGACCAAGCCTTTCGCTCAAGTGTAAAATGAGAGCTCTTAAAAGTTTTGCAGACCAAGGGGTTTGCTTGAGCGACCAAAGTTGAGCTCGAGCGAACTGCCCTGTTTTTGATAATTTGACTAAGTGTTTCAACTTATATTTTGGCATCCTCATTACATCTCAAGCATTCCTAAGCCTTTATTAAGACATAATAATGAGGATAAAGATTAGAAACACACCTAGAATGAGTTAAGTGTTTTCCGAGTGTGTGTTTCAATGTGTATACACTATGTGTTTATGCATGTCACGTGCTATAAACTGTCTGATCCATTTATTCTGACTATTCTGCTACCGGAGCTATTTGTGAGTAATAACTCTATAAAACTATGTTTGATTATAAGTAATTTCAGAATAATAAGATATGATATGGTTTGTGAAATGCTATTTTGTGAAACATGAATGAATGTCCAATCTTTTAAAATGTATTTGTGGCATCCTTAGTTCACATAGCCCTTGCCCGGGGGAAAATACCGTGGCTTATGATCATATGGCCCTTACTCGGGGAAAATAATACCGTGGTCTATGTTCAAGTGGCCCTCGCCTGGGGGATACAATGCCATGGCTACATGTGCAAAAGATATTAACCTTTATGGTCGTCGGTACCGACTATACATGTGGGTGATCAATTGATCTAATAACTAATGGATTTACCGCATATAAATGCTTATGACTTCTGAATAAGTATGTGAATCTGAATCTGTTTTCTGATATGAACTCTGATTCTAAATCGGTTTTGGACAACATTAATAAATCCTTTACTTTGTCATTATTCACTAAGCTCTATCTCACTATATTGTTTATATATGTAGGTGACCAGGCGCGTGGCTGGGCACAGAGTTAATTGCTCTGAGTTCCGTTCTGTTAGCCAGCCATTGTGCCTCCCGAGGAGGTTCCTATTTGAGAAGAGGTCCAGTTTTTGTAAATAACGTCTAAGACTTATTTTTGTATTTCTTCTGTTACTGGCTGAACATATCTTTTGTGTATCTGTATATAGAGTGACACAAGGGGATGATGTCACAATCTTGTAAATTAAGTTTAAAATTTTATGTCCCATGTATGTTTGTACAGCTCTATGAATGTGAAATTTGTATACGTGCTTTTGTTAGCCCCTTCTTATTTGATCTTTGACAAGAGGCTTTTGGTAACCCCATGATTACTGGCCGGTTACGATGCTAAACCTATATGAGCGGGTTTGGGTCGTGACATGTCCATTTCTAGCAAATGTTTTGCAATAAAAATAAATTTTCTATAAAAGTTGTTGGATTTGAACTCTCGTTTTTTGTTTCACATTGCACTAGTGATATTTGATCGGAGATTGGGAGTTTGAACTGTTGGGCATGCTTAGTAACCCCGAAGGCATCCCACACCTTAATTATGTACTTAATTATGATCTAGTTAGGCTTAGGATTAATTTAATCCATTCTAGTTACAAATACATTAAATATATAAATCAATTTATTCATTGCAAATCTTTTGGTACCAAAGTCGTGATTTATTTTTCATGATCTTAAAGATTTTGTTCTCAAGGTGCCAATAATTATAGCCTAGGGGGGGTTGCCGGGCATGTGCTTGGATTTGGGAAGATTATGTATACAATTGATGTAAATTTTATAGATTTTGTGTACAAACAAAGATTGAATTAGGGCATAACATATATATATATATAAAGGTACTAATTTGGGTTATAATTTAAGTAAAATGTGAGGGCTAAGGTCTTAATTTATGAATTGGAACATTCATTTAAGTGTAATATTTAGTTAAATTAGGATTTGAGAATTTAATTCGGTTAAAGTTTTTTTCAAATTAAACGACAATTCGTAATGAGAACCGAAAACCTAGGGTTTTGAGAGGAAAACATAACTGGGGAATTAATTTAATTATTATTAGGGCTTTGAAAATGATCCTTGAGTTTCCGGGTTCAATTAGGGTATGCAAGATTTTGATTGGCGCGCGTTTTCGACTCTATAGCTAAAATAAGAAATCGAGAGTCTTTATTAAAATAATTCAAAAGTAAGGGTCTAAATAAAATTACAAAGGTTAGGGTTCTCATGGTTAAATAATTAATATTAGAGTGTAGAAACGAATACTAAGCTATCAGGGTCGATTAGGGTTTATACAGGTTCATTCGCAATGCGTCTCCGATTCTAGGGTTAAATTTGTGAATAAACGAGGAACTAAGGGCTTTATTATAATAACTCAAAAGTCAAGGATTTAATAGGGTTTACAAAAGTTAGGGGCCTCACATGAGAAAAGTTTGCGGGGAAAGATAAGTGAAAGAAACGATGAGGATGTCGGAGGGTTGGGAATGGGATGTCAGCAATTGCATCGCAAATATTCTAAGAGGTTTAAAGGAAGGTGGGGCTAGTAGTGGCTTAGAAGAGGTGAAAGATGAGTGGCTAGTGGCTAGAAATGTAAGCAAAAGAGTGACTAGCAACTACAAAAGGTCGAGGAATGAGGGGGGGAAAAAAAAAGAAAAAAGAAAAGAGGAGAGTAAAAAAATAGAGTATAAGGGGTAAAAGTGTGATTTTGCTACATTTAGAGCATTCACATTAGCTTCAACAAATATAGATTTTGGTTAAATATAGCTAATAAATCATAAAATTCTTACTCACTACAAGAAAATCAGGTTTTAGCAGTGTTTTTTATTGCAGCAGCCTGGAAAATGCTGCTATAAATGGGCTATTGTAGCAGTTATTGACATCGATCTCAACAAATTATTTCTAAACTAGCTTTTAGTTAACTTTGTTATAGTATATTGTTGCATGTAGCGATAAACTGTTCACATGTTATATAACATTTTATTATTTATTCTTAAAAGTGACCGAACATCCTACTGGACGACTAGTTGCTGCATATTTTTTTGGTTTTTTTTTTTTTAAAAAAAAATTTTTAGGAGTATGAAACATTGGAATATATCCTATACACATTTTGGATGTCCAGTTGGACAACCGCTACTGGGCATATTTTATGTTTTTTTTTGTTTTTTGAATATGAACTACAAATGGTAGAGTGAGGGGGAAAAAAAGAAAAAAAAAAAAAGAAGAAGAGGAGAGTAAAAAAAAAATTGTGAGGGGTACAGGTGTAATTTTGCTACACTTAGAGCATTCACATTAGTTTTAACAAATATAGATTTTGGTTAAATATAGCTAATAAATCATAAAATTCTTACTCTATCAATCTCCACAACTTATTAATTCTAAACTAGTTTTTAGTTAACTTTGCTACAATACATTGCTGCGTGTAGCAATAAACTGTTCACATGTTATATAATATTTTATTATTTATTCTTAAGAGCGACCGAACATCCTACCGGATGATCAGTTGCTGCACATTTTATTTTATTTTTTATTTTATTTTATTTTATTTTTTGTTTTAGGAATATGAAAAATTGGAATATATCCTATACACACTTTGGATGCCCAACTAGACAACCGCTACTGGGCATATTTCTTTTTGTTTTTTTGAATATGAACTATAAATGGTGGAGGAATAAGGAAAAAAAAGAAGAGAGTAAAACAGTAGAGAGTATAAAGGGTAAAAGTGTAATTTTGCTACATTTAGAGCATTCACATTAGCTTCAACAAATATAGATTTTGGTTAAATATAGTTAATAAATTATAAAATTCTTACTCCATCAATTTCAATAAATTATTTCTAAACTAGCTTTTAGTTAACTTTGTTATAGTACATTGTCGCATATAGCGATAACCTATTCACATGTTATATAAAATTTTTGCTTCACAATTTTTTCTTCTTAGGAATATTAAAGGGCAAATTACATATACACCCCTCCAGGTTTGGTTAAATTACAGATACCCCCCTGAGGTTTCGGAAATTACATCCCGCCCCCTGAGGTTTGTATTTTCATAACAATTTACCCCCTGAGGTTTATATTTCATAACAAATTACCCCCTAATTTCTTATGCAAATATAGCATTCAGGGGGGGAATTCGTAATTTCTCAAACCTCAGGGGGGTATCTGTAATTTTGGCAAACCTGGAGGGGTGTATATGTAATTTGCCCAATATTTTAAACAATGGAATATATTTTATACACACGTTGGATGTCTAGTTGGACAATTTCTACTGGGCATATTTTTTTTTTATTTTTTTATTTTTTGGAAAATGAAGCTGCATATATACAACAATACAAATTAACTTCTCTAGTTTGGCTGTTTTTTAATAATACAAAATGAATATTTATAAAATTTAATTTTAAAATAAAGAGTTTAATGTAATGTGTACATACAAAAAGAACTAACTGAAATAGAAAATTAATTTTTTTTAAAATTGTTTGGAAAGTGGATTAGTTTTTTGACTTTTTGACTTTTTAGCTATTTTAGTCTAGGACTAAAAAATCTCGTTTGGGATAGAGTTTTTGGTTTTTTTGACTTTTGTGAGAGAAAAAATATAATGATTATGGACTGAATGTGATATTTTGTTTTATTAAATTAAAAAATTTATTTTATTTTTTTATGATTATTTTAACCATAAAAATTCCAAATCTATCTTCCCAAATGAGCGCTATGTGAATGTTCTCAAGTATTAATTTTTTAAACTCCATTTATCATGTAATTATTGAATATTCATAATTTTTAATAATTATTTTAAATTGTTTTATTTTTCTGTATTTTTTCTTATAATTCTAAATTGAAATGATATACTCCCTCCGTCCCAAAATATTAGTCTCTTATTCCATTTTTCATTATCCCAAAATATTAGTCCCTCTTCAAAATCAAGTACAAAAATAATATAAATTTCCTATTTTGCCCTTCTCTTAAATTAGTAAAAAATACAAAAAGTACAATTATAACATTAATATTCTCAAAAAATGTACTATCAAAAGGATAATTTTGAAAAATCAACCTTTTTCAAATGTAATAATTGTACTACTAAAAAAAGTTGGATTCCCCAAAAGGGACCATTATTTTGGGACGGAGGGAGTATCTTTTTTAATTTGAAAATTTTAAAAGACCATTAATAATGTAAAAAATTAAATAAGAAAAATTAAGATCAAAATATGAGATTCATATATTAATTAATAATTCCAATCCCCTTTCTATAACCCCAAACAAACGGAACCTAATACTATTAAGGCATAGTTTGGGAAGTTAATTTTGGTGGGTTAGGGGCTAATATAGATTATTTTAGGCATAAAAAACAAAACATCAAATTCAATTCATAATCATTACATTCTTCTCTCACAAAAAAAATTAAAAAAACCAAAAAATTAAAAAATATTTTTTAAACTAAACTTTTCAACCCTAAATTAAAATAATTAAAAAATTAAAAAACTAACACACTTCCAAAACGGAGGCTAAAGCTATCGATCTGAAGCTCCCAATTTTTTTTCAATTCTAAACCCAACAGTTTAGTTCATGTACCAAATTTTAGCTATAAATCCAGTAGCACATCAGCTGTTGTTTCCCTGTGGGAGCAGAGATTGTCCCCTCACATCCGCCGCCAAACGCAGCCTTGGATTTGTCTTTTATTATGATGAGAGAAATAGAGACATTAAATGAGAGGATATACGTATCTTACGACTCCTCCAATCCAATTTCCATCATTCTGGAGATATATTCATATCATACCCCAAAACTGTGAAAACCCATCATATCCCAAAAGGCTACCTCTCTGTCTACTTTAGTAGCATGCATGCCTACTACTTTATCCTTCCGTCCCATCTCCACCGTCCGATTCCTTTCATTTCATTTACACACCTTTGAAAGTTGAAAATAGAAATTACATTTTAAATAGAATAAATTATAAATATACCTTAATTTATAATTTACCTTGATTATAAACAAGCCCATCCCAAAATAAAAATTTGGATAAATTATACAAATAGTCTCTATAGTTTAAGATTTGTGTCACTTTAATGCTTACTTTTTAATTGTAACATACTAGCATATCACCCGTGTTATGCACGAATTATGTTTACAATTATCTATGTATGTGAATTGTGATTTTTAAATGTTTTCTTTTTTTCCTTTTTTATATTATATTAAAGTTTAATATTTTGATAATAATCATATGTGTTTGATTTTTCAATGAATTAAATGTATTTTTTTATTATATTATATTAAAGTTTAATATTTTGATAATAATCATATGTGTTGAAATTTTCAAGAATTTTTTTTATGCTTGTTCTTAATACATTCAAGTGTTATTATGAGTGATAATAATCATATGTGTTGAGACTTTTCAAGAAATTCATTTGTTGTATTTCAAAGAATTTTTTTTATGCTTGTTCTTAATACATTAAAGTGGTATTATGAGGGTAAGACTTGGGAGTTGAGAGAAGTTAATAAATGCTAAGATTTTTTTAAAAAAAAATCAAAAAAATTAGAAAATTTAGATTGAGAGATTGAAACTCTTACAAGACTTGGGGTTAAAAACTCCCTTTTACTTAATATATAGTGTAGATATAAATTACTTCTTATAAATTATAAATATACCTTAATTATAAATTACGTAAAATACGAATTACTTCCTATAATTTAAAAAAATATAAATATTTCTTTGTGAGAAATTTTTATTTAATAAAATTAATTAAAAAAATAAAATTTGTAACTGTTCACCTATACAATAATAAAATTATATAAATTATTAATTAAAATAAAATTTTAATATTATTAAAAAATATTAATTAACTTGATAATTTATTAATAAAATGACCTATTTATTATGAAATTAGAAATCTTATGGGACATAATATAATTTTTACAACCACAGAAATAATTTATAATTTAAGTAAATCTCAGAGAGTGTGTTTGTAATTTATCTTTTTAAATACTAATAATAACCTGTGCTATGCACTGGACTTTGGGTCCGTTTGGGAAAGGCTTTTCTAGGTTATTTTGGCCATTTTTGCCACAAAAGATAAAATAGACTATTTTAGTCACAAAAAACAAAACATCACATACAACCAATAATCATTACACTCTTCTCTTAAAAAAAAGTCAAAAAGTCCTTCCCAAACCAAACTTTTTAACCAAGACTAAAATAACTAAAAAAGCCAAAAAGTGAAAAAGCCGACCTGCTTCCCAAACGGAGGCTATGCCCTGTTATTTTTAGATTAAATTACCAATATGTCTAATAGTTGAACTTAATTCTCATTAAGTTAAATAGAAAATAGTCTTACTAAAATTGTCGTTAAAAATAATTAGTGATATTTTTAATAGTGTTAATATATATATATATATATGTATACATACATAAATATATGAAAAGTTATTAATAATTTGTGCAATTTTAATAATTTGTATTTAAAAAAAGTTAAATTTGATTACATGAGATTAACTGAGGATATACCTCTTGTTATGAAAATATACAAATTTAAAAGTTATGATTAAAACAAATATATAATTTTATAATTAAATATGAAGCGAAGTGATATTTAACAATAATTAATATGATGTTTCATTATTAATCCAATAATTTAATTTATAGTTCTTTTGATTTCAATTTCATAACTAAAAATACAACACGAAGGGGTTTTCCGTCGGAGGGGTTTTCCGGCCATACACTGCCGGGTAGCTCACCGCCGTTGTGCTCGCAGGTCGATCAGACAAGGAGGTGCTTGGAAGAAAGGAGTGCGGGCTTGCCAGAATATTTGCTCCCCGCACAATTGGCGCCGTCTGTGGAAAACTTTGCAGACAAAACCTTGTCTTCCAGGCTCGTCTGATCACCGTCCATGGCGAACAATGAAGAGATTCTGCTGTCCGCCGTCGACGGAATTACCCCGGAGTCAGGCAGACGAAGAGAAGGGCATCCCACCATCGTTCCTCCGATGGCGGACCTGGAGACTTCTCCGAGAGGACATTCAAGAGATACGCGGGATAAGCGCAGAAGAAGTTATGGTCATTCACGGAGTCCAGACGGTCATCGGCGGCGGAGAGAATCGCATGCCAGACGTCTGGAACACAAGTTAAGGGATAGCTCACCGCCGTTGTGCTCGCAGGTCGATCAGACAAGGAGGTGCTTGGAAGAAAGGAGTGCAGGCTTGCCAGAATATTTGCTCCCCGTACAATTGGCGCCGTCTGTGGAAAACTTTGCAGACAAAACCTTGTCTTCCAGGCTCGTCTGATCACCGTCCATGGCGAACAACGAAGAGATTCTGCTGTCCGCCGTCGACGGAATTACCCCGGAGTCAGGCAGACGGAGAGAAGGGCATCCCACCATCGTTCCTCCGATGGCGGACCTGGAGACTTCTCCGAGAGGACATTCAAGAGATACGCGGGATAAGCGCAGAAGAAGTTATGGTCATTCACGGAGTCCAGACGGTCATCGGCGGCGAAGAGAATCACATGCCAGACGTCTGGAACACAAGTTAAGGGATCAGGATGCCGTCATCCGGCGAATGGCGGCGGAGATGGAGGAGCTGAAGCGGTATGTCAAAGGGAAGGATGTAGTTGGAGTGGGAGACCACAGTGAGCGCACCCAACTCCGCCGTTCAGGCAGTCAGAGTCAGCGACACACTGCGTCCATTTCCATTACCAGAAGTTACAAGGTTGGAGATTCCAACCTGCACGAGGAGAAGTCCAACGCGCAAGACAGTACCTATCGACCCTCACGTCCGGCAACAACGTCGAGGTATTCTTATTCCGCTCGTTCAGAGGATTCGCGGGCAGTCTTGAAGGAACGAGCTCGCGGCGGGAGGCTCAGAAAGTGCTGGCATTCCAGCGGCTATCCTATGGGGTTCACGCCAGCGAGGAGGTCGGAATGCTTCCACCCTGCCAAGCAGTGCCACTCCTTCTAGATACAGACTTGGCAAGGCTGAGCGCCACCCCTTTCTCATTGGAGATAGAAACGACACCGCTTCCGGCAGGCTTCCACCAACCTAAATTCACACTCTACGACGAGAAAACCGATCCCTACATGCATGTGAGTCACTTCCGACAGGTCATGGCCGTGCATAGGCGAAATGACGCACTTATGTGCCTTATCTTCCCGTCAAGTTTAGGCAAACTGGGCTTGAAATGGTTCGAGAGGTTGCCGAAGGGGAGCATAGAAAGGTGGCTTTAGTTGGCCGAGGCCTTCGTGACGCGCTTCAAAACCAACACGAAAACGCCAAAGGAAGTTGACCTCTTACTGAGTGTCAAAATGGAACCGAGCGACACATTGAAGGCATACAACTCCAGATATTGGGAGACCTTCAACGAGATTTTGGATTGCCCGGTCAACCTTGCAATCACACAATACAAGTGAGGTCTCCCGATCGGACATAAATTGCAGGACTCGCTTACCATGCACCAACCGACATCCATGGGCCAGCTAATGCAGCGCATCAATGAGCACATCCGTGTGGAGGATGATGCGTCAGCATCTAGTGCGAAAACAACTCCGGTAGTAGCGGACAAGAGGTCAGCTGGCAAAGTGCACGCGGTCGGGCAGGAGTCCGACCGATCCAGCGGCCGCGCTGAGGAATCAGACCGTGGCACTCATCGCAAAAACCGGGGTAGGGGACGTCGGAATGATCGGGATGACGTAGCCGATGAAAACAGAAGGTTGAAAGTAAGGACAGGCATCACCACGGTCTTTAAGATTCTAATCTATTGCATACTTAGTGAAATCCGCGACGAGGAGTATGTCCAGTTTCTTGCTAAGTTAGGCGAAGGACAGAAGGGCTTCAATCCGAGGTACCGTTGCACGTTTCACCGAGAGCGAGGCCACCGAACAGAGGACTATTTGCCTTTGAGGCAACACTTGGAAGAGCTAGTCGCAGCCGGACACTTGGACCTTTACATTGATGGCGGCGTGAAGGCCAATCCAGCTCTGGTTGACCCGCGGGGACCGGATGACCGAGATGCGCCTCCGCAAGGGGTTATTAATGTCATCCACGGCATAGTGGAACCGGCGTGTGTATGCGAGCTCCGAGGTATGATCAAGAAGGCAGAGCACATGAGGGAAGTTTTGTCGGTTCAGCCTGCGATCAAGAGGGGGAAGACCGAAGAGAAAGATGTGATCAGTTGCTCCTCAAGAGACCTAGAGCGCATTCAGACGCCGCACAATGATGCCCTAGTGGTTACACTCTGCGTCAAAGAGTTTGACGTCAAACGAATCTTGATCGATCAGGGAAGCTTGGTCGAGATCATGTATTACGACGCCTTTAAATAGCTCAAACTCCGGGATACAGATCTAGCCCCAGTAACTTCGCCACTGGTTGGTTTCAACTCATAACCGGAGTGGCCTTTGGGAAAGATTATCCTGCCGGCCAAAGCGGGATTCGTGGTCAAACAAGTAGAGTTCTGGGTGTTGCAGGCGCCATCCACCTATAATTTGATCCTTAGAAGGGGATGGCTTCACGCTATGCAAGCCGCAGCGTCGACCTATCATCAGGTGATGAGATTCCCCTCGGTTATGGGGGCAATCGAGGAGATTTGGGGTGATCAAGTCATGTCGAAGCAATGCTTCGTGGCAGTCAACGGGAGCCGAGCCGCCAAAGGATTCGTTCAAAAGATTGAGGGACCGGAAGACTGGGGATTCCTTGACGATGTGTGCACCAAGGCCGAGGACAAAGCTGTCGAGGAATTGGTGGAAGTGCGCATTGGTACAGAGGATCAGGACAAGTTCTTCTTGCTCGGCTCAAGCCTTACAGCCCAAGAAAGGACCGACATGGTTGAATTTTTGATGTCCAACATCGAAGTCTTCGTATGGTCACCTTACGACATGTCCAGTCTCGATCCGAGTTTTATATGCCATAATCTCAATGTCTTCCCCGGAGCAAAGCCGGTCATTCAGCGCATAAGGAGATCGACGCTGCATCACGCCGAGGTAGTTGCGGAGGAAATGAAGAACTTGCTTGAGGCGCGAGCAATTCGGGAAGTGCACTACCCTCGGTGGATTTCAAACACGGTCGTGGTGCCCAAGAAGAATGGGAAGTGGCGAGTTTGCGTTGACTACAAGACCGTCAACCGAGCTTGTCCGAAAGACAGCTTCCTTCTGCCTAGAATAAACCAGCTTGTGGACTTAAAGGCTGGACATAACAGGCTCAGTTTCTTGGACGCCTACCGCGGCTACCATCAGATTGCCATGCATGGGCCCGACCAGGAGATCACCTCGTTTACTACACCAAGGGGACTCTTCTGTTACCGAGTCATGCCTTTTGGTTTGAAGAACGCCGGGGCAACTTTTCAAAGGATGGTGACCAAAATGTTCGCTCCTCTGCTTAGCCGGACAATGGAGAGTTATATTGATGATATAGTGGTTAAGAGCCGACATCAAGCAGACCATTTGTCCGATTTGGCCGAAATGTTCGCCATTCTCAAAAAGCATAAGCTACGCCTGAATGCGTCTAAGTGTGCCTTCGGCGTGGGATTCGGAAAATTTTTGGATTTCCTAGTCACGAACCGAGATATTGAAGCAGACCCTACACAAATCCGAGCCGTGCAAGAGTTAAAACAGCCTAGCTCGGCTAAGGATGTGCAGCATCTAGCCGGAATGGCCACCGCGCTTAGCCGATTTATAAGCCGGTCATCAGATCGCTGCCGCCCTTTTTTTCAAGCTTTGAAATCAAAGTTCTCATGGGATGAAGAGTATGACCGGGCTTTGGCTGAGCTTAAGGAGTATTTGTCTTCAGCGCCGTTGTTGGTCCCACCGGAGCTCGGAGAAGAACTCTACCTTTATCTGGCCGTATCGCAGCATGCAGTCAATGCGGTGCTTGTTCGGTCAGAAGGAATCAAACATCTACCCATCTTCTATGTCAGCAAAACCTTGCTACCGGCAGAGTCGAGGTACTTGCCGCTGGAAAAACTTGCGTTAGCTTTGATGATTGCTTCAAGAAAGTTGGCACACTATTTCTATGCCCATACTATCATCGTCTTGACCGAGTTCCCTCTCAAAGCTTTGTTCGAACGGGCAGACTTCTCTAGTCTGATTCTTAAGTGGGCAGTCGAATTGGGACAGTTTGATGTGAAGTTCCAGCCGCGCACAGCCATAAAAGCCCAGACTTTGGCTGACTTCGTTGCTGAATTCCTACCTAGAACTCATCCGGTATGCCCGGTCAATATTTCCGTGGCAGATGAAGAGGTGAATGCTAGCTCGATGGCAATGGCGACGCGGAACTTGCGCGCCCCGCCGAAGCCCCTTCAGTTAATACGATACTACAGCCCGGTGATGCGATGACGGAGTTGGGTATCACTGACCAACCCGCTTTGTCCGACACCACATCACCGATGAGGGAAGAAATGGAACCGCTCAGCACAGAGCTTGCGGCCGGCATAATACCGCAACCTGGCAATTCACCTACGAACTTAAGCATTATGGATCAACTTACTGAGTCCGGCACCGAATCACTAAGGGGGGCTGAAGTGGAATGGCTCAACACGGGACCGGAAGCCGAACAGCCGAGCAACCGTGATCCCATCAACCTTCAAGCTTCTCAGGA
Organism: Camellia sinensis; assembly: GCF_004153795.1. Lineage (NCBI taxonomy): Eukaryota > Viridiplantae > Streptophyta > Magnoliopsida > Ericales > Theaceae > Camellia > Camellia sinensis. The sequence continues at coordinate 28,171 of NW_021024916.1, read as the reverse complement.
CCCCTCAGAGTGTTGGAAGCTCTTTGTCGGCGAAATGTGGAAACTTTTTGTTGATGAAGCCTCAAACCGTCACGGTGCCGGGCTGGGTATAGTTCTGATTTTGTCAGACGGACTGACTATTGAGCATTCTATCACCTTTGGCTTCCCAGCATCTAACAATGAGGCCGAGTACGAGGCGCTATTGGCTGGTCTCAAGAGCGCGCTTCAGATGTAAGCATCCGAGCTAATGATTTACAGTGATTCCCAACTTGTGGTTAACCAAGTTTCTAGGGTTTACGAGGCAAAGGATGACAGAATGATTAGGTACCAAGCTCTGGTCAGAGACCACATCAAGCGATTTCAGGCGATCAGGATCCAACAGATTGGCCGAGAAGAAAACGGCCGAGCAGATGAGTTCGTCGGCCTTGCTTCTATGGTCGACAACACATCTCCCAACCCTCTTTTGATTGAATTCCTTTCGAGGCCCAGCATTGAGGAAACCGGGTAGACAGAAGTACTCTACGCCGAGCTAGGTCCTTCTTGGATGGACCCTATAATCCTCTTTCTCAGAGAACGGACCCTTCCAGCCGACAAGAAGGAAGCACATAAAGTGTGGGTGAAGTCCGAGCGGTTTTGGCTCTCTCCATCAGGTGCTTTATACAAGAAGTCTTTCACCGGTCCCTACCTGAAGTGTGTGCACCCG
>NW_021024916.1:0-25549 GCF_004153795.1 Camellia sinensis | reverse complement strand
GAGCACATGAGGGAAGTTTTGTCGGTTCAGCCTGCGATCAAGAGGGGGAAGACCGAAGAGAAAGATGTGATCAAATTCTCCTCAAGAGATCTGGAGCGCATTCAGATGCCGCACAACGATGCCCTAGTGGTTACACTCTGCATCAAAGAATTTGATGTCAAACGGATCTTGATCGATCAAGGAAGCTCGGTCGAGATCATGTACTACGACGCTTTCAAACAGCTCAAGCTCCGGGATATAGATTTGGCCCCGGCAACTTCGCCACTGGTTGGTTTCAACTCACAACCGGAGTGGCCTTTGGAAAAGATTATCCTGCCGGTCAAAACGGGATCCGTAGTCAAACAAATGGAGTTCTGGGTGTTGCAGGTGCCATCTACTTATAACTTGATCCTTGGAAGGGGATGGCTTCACGCTATGCAAGCCGCAGCGTCGACCTATCATCAGGTGATGAGATTCCCCTCGGTTATGGGGGCAATCGAGGAGATTTGGGGTGATCAAGTCATGTCGAAGCAATGCTTCGTGGCAGTCAACGGGAGCCGAGCCGCCAAAGGATTCGTTCAAAAGATTGAGGGACCGGAAGACTGGGGATTCCTTGACGATGTGTGCACCAAGGCCGAGGACAAAGCTGTCGAGGAATTGGTGGAAGTGCGCATTGGTACAGAGGATCAGGACAAGTTCTTCTTGCTCGGCTCAAGCCTTACAGTCCAAGAAATGACCGACATGGTTGAATTTTTGATGTCCAACATCGAAATCTTCGTATGGTCACCTTACGACATGTCTAGTCTCGATCCGAGTTTTATATGCCATCATCTCAATGTCTTCCTCGGAGCAAAGCCGGTCATTCAGCGCACAAGGAGATCGGCGCTGCATCACGCCGAGGTAGTTGCGGAGGAAATGAAGAACTTACTTGAGGCGCGAGCAATTCGGGAAGTGCACTACCCTCGGTGGATCTCAAACACGGTCGTGGTGCCCAAGAAGAATGGGAAGTGGCGAGTTTGCGTTGACTACAAGACCGTCAACCGAGCTTGTTCGAAAGACAGCTTCCCTCTGCCTAGAATAAACCAGCATGTGGACTTAAAGGCTGGACATAACAGGCTCAATTTCTTGGACGCCTACCGCGTCTACCATCAGATTGCCATGCATGGGCCCGACCGGGAGATCACCTCGTTTACTACACCAAGGGGACTCTTCTGTTACCGAGTCATGCCTTTTGGTTTGAAGAACGCCGGGGCAACTTTTCAAAGGATGGTGACCAAAATGTTCGCTCCTCTCCTTGGTCGCACTATGGAGGCCTACATTGATGACATAGTAGTAAAGAGTAAAGATCAGTCCCAGCACCTCACCGACCTAGCCGAGATGTTTGCCATTCTCAAGCTACATAGATTACGTTTGAATGCATCCAAGTGTGCTTTCAGAGTGGGAACGAAAAAATTTCTAGGTTTTTTGGTCACCAACCGAGGAATTAAAGCTGACCCTTCACAGATCAAGGCAATCCAAGAGCTGGAGCGACTAAATTCCACAAAGGACATGCAACATCTGACCGGAATAGCAGCTGCACTGAACAGATTTATCAGTCGGTCATTAGATCGTTGCAAGTCTTTTTTCAAGACTTTGAAAGCCAAATTTTTCTGGGATGCAGAGTGCGACCGTGCTTTGACGGGCTTTGAAATCAAAGTTCTCATGGGATGAAGAGTATGACCGGGCTTTGGCTGAGCTTAAGGAGTATTTGTCTTCAGCGCCGTTGTTGGTCACACCGGAGCTCGGAGAAGAACTCTACCTTTATCTGGCCGTATCGCAGCATGCAGTCAATGCGGTGCTTGTTCGGTCGGAAGGAATCAAACATCTACCCATCTTCTATGTCAGCAAAACCTTGTTACCGGCAGAGTCGAGGTACTTGCCGCTGGAAAAACTTGCGTTAGCTTTGATGATGGCTTCAAGAAAGTTGGCACACTATTTCTATGCCCATACTATCATCGTCTTGACCGAGTTCCCTCTCAAAGCTTTGTTCGAACGGGCAGGCTTCTCTAGTCTGATTCTTAAGTGGGCGGTCGAATTGGGACAGTTTGATGTGAAGTTCCAGCCGCGCACAGCCATAAAAGCCCAGACTTTGGCTGACTTCGTTGCTGAATTCCTACCTGGAACTCATCCGGTATGCCCGGTCGATATTGCCGTGGCTGATGAAGAGGTGAATGCCAGCTCGACGGCAATGGCGACGCGGAACTTGCGCGCCCCGCCGAAGCCCCTTCAGTTAATACGATACTACAGCCCGGTGATGCGATGACGGAGTTGGGTATCACTGACCAACCCGCTTTGTCCGACACCACATCACCGATGAGGGAAGAAATGGAACCGCTCAGCACAGAGCTTGCGGCCGGCATAATACCGCAACCTGGCAATTCACCTACGAACTTAAGCATTATGGATCAACTTACTGAGTCCGGCACCGAATCACTAAGGGGGGCTGAAGTGGAATGGCTCAACACGGGACCGGAAGCCGAACAGCCGAGCAACCGTGATCCCATCAACCTTCAAGCTTTTCAGGACCCCTCAGAGTGTTGGAAGCTCTTTGTCGGCGAAATGTGGAAACTTTTTGTTGATGAAGCCTCGAACCGTCACGGTGCCGGGCTGGGTATAGTTCTGATTTTGTCAGACGGACTGACTATTGAACATTCTATCACCTTTGGCTTCCCAGCATCTAACAATGAGGCCGAGTACGAGGCGCTATTGGCCGGTCTCAAGAGCGCGCTTCAGATGTAAGCATCCGAGCTAATGATTTACAGTGATTCCCAACTTGTGGTTAACCAAGTTTCTGGGGTTTACGAGGCAAAGGATGACAGAATGATTAGGTACCAAGCTCTGGTCGGAGACCACATCAAGCGATTTCAGGCGATCAGGATCCAACAGATTGGCCGAAAAGAAAATGGCCGAGCAGATGAGTTCGTCGGCCTTGCTTCTATGGTCGACAACACATCTCCCAACCCTCTTTTGATTGAATTCCTTTAGAGGCCCAGCATTGAGGAAACCGGGTAGACAGAAGTACTCTACGCCGAGCTAGGTCCTTCTTGGATGGACCCTATAATCCTCTTTCTCAGAGAACGGACCCTTCCAGCTGACAAGAAGGAAGCACATAAAGTGTGGGTGAAGTCCGAGCGGTTTTGGCTCTCTCCATCAGGTGCTTTATACAAGAAGTCTTTCACCGGTCCCTACCTGAAGTGTGTGCACCCTAGCAGCGTGGAAGCCTTCCTTTACGAAATTCACGAAGGCTTCTGTGGCAGTCATATAGGGGCAGGTCCTTGGCCTACCGAGCTATTTCACAAGGCTACTGGTGGCCGTGCATGTAAGCCGACGCCCAGAAATATGTTCGCAAGTGTGAGAAATGCCAGAGGTTTGCCCACCAGATCCACCAGCCGGCCAGGGAACTTCTTCCCCTCACTAGCCCTTGGCCCTTTGTGATGTGGGGGCTAGATATAGTGGGGCCGCTCTTAACATCACCAGGCAACCGAAAGTTCTTTATCGCGGCCACAGACTACTTCACCAAATGGGTTGAAGCGGAGCCTTTGGCAACAATCAAGGAGAAAGACATGAAGCGGTTTGTCTGGCAGAACGTGGTCACGTGGTTTGGCGTCCCCAAAATTCTGATCTCTGATAACGACACCCAGTTTGACGGTCGCCTATTCAGAGGGTTTTGTGAAGATTTAAAGATCGAATTCTACAACTCTACTCCGGCTTACCCACAGTCCAATGGCCAAGCCGAGGCGTCAAACAAGATCATACGTGATGGGTTGAAGAAGCGGTTGGAGAAGGCCAAGGGAAAGTGGGCAGAGGAACTCCCCAGCGTCCTTTGGGCATACCAAACAACCCCGCGACGGTCTACTGGGGAAACTCCATTTGTTCTGGCTTATGGCATGGAGGCAGTCATACCTTTGGAAGTCGGCATGCCCACTCTCAGACGTGAAAGCTTTGAACCCGAGCTGAACACCGAAGCCATTGCTCTTGAACTAGATCTTGTGGAAGAGCGCCGAAAATGCTCTCATCCATGTGGCTGTCTACCAACAAGAGCTCTCAAGGAAATACAACAAAACGGTGCACCCCAGACCGTTCAAAGTAGGTGATTGGGTCTTGAGGAAAGTCATGGGCAATACCCTGGTGCCAGGCGAAGGCAAACTAGGGGCAAATTCGGAAGGACCCTACAAGATAACCGGTCTGGCGGGCAAGGGGACATATCACCTGGAGGACTTGGATGGTAGAGGAATACCCCGGCCATGGAATGCAGCCAACGTCAAGCTATATTATTTCTAGCTTTAGCTTTGTTTTTGTGCAAAGAAATTTTTTGCCTTACACTTCATGTAATATTCATTTTTGTCAATATATAAAAGCGACTCATCTTTGCCTCAACATTTTTAATGTTGTTTTAAGTTTTGAGATTCTCAACCGAGATGATTCACTCCGGTTGAAAAAGTTGATGTTTTGCTTAACTTGGAGATTCTCAACCGAGATGATTCACTCCGGTTGAAAGAATTGATGTTTTGCTCAACTTGGGTATTCTCAACCGAGATGATTCACTCCGGTTGAAAGAGTTGATGTTTTGCTCAACTTTTGTATTCTCAACCGAGATGATTCACACCGGTTGAAAGGGTTGATGTTGCCGGAGTATTTTGTCCGGTTGAGGTTACTCAGCTGACTGTGCCAACACTTCAAGAAAATTGAGCTTTTTCATTGATGATAAAAATATGTACAAGAGGTGGGGCAGACAGCCCGGTTACATGTACTAAGCAAAAAGAAAGAAAAACTAAGAAAACTACACTAAGGGGGAAAGGTTAATGAATTCGTCGCCAGCTTCCTCCAGGTTGATCGGTGGGCTTTGACCTCAATCGCCGGTCGCAGTTTGGTTGGGCTGCTCCTGCTCTTGGTGATCCTTTCCCTCAGCATCTGCGTCGGCTGCTCCTTCAAGTCCTTCCTCGGCCTCAGCCTCCAATGCGCTGAAGACGTCGTTGGCATACGACACAAGATAGGTCGGTAGGAAGACAGCTGGCGGGGAGGCAAACACGTCGGTATCAGGACCTTGACCAAGCTGTTCGCAGGCCGACTTCCAACCCGCTTTGAAATAGATGTCTTGGGTAGTGAAGACGTGCTTCTTATAACTGTCCTCGGCCTCTTTAAAGCCGGCGTTGTTGGCGTCTTCGCACTCTTTCTCCCTTGACTCTTTGAGTGCGTTTAGCTCGGCCTGGAGCTCATCCAGTTTTTTCTCGGCGTCGCCAAGTTGGTTGAGCAACTTGGTGTTGTCAGCGTTGGCAATCTGCAGAGAGGACTTTGCTCGGCTGAGCTCAGTCTGAAGGCTTTGGACTTGACTGGCAGTGTCGTTTTCCTTTTGCCGCAGTCGATGGATGTGCTCTATGACCAAGTGTTACTTCTGGATGGCCTGCAAGAAGAAGATTGGATCAGAGTGGAAGCCGTGCAAACACTTGTGAAAATTTGAGTATAAGTTTGAGACTCTTACCCTGGTCATGGACTTCACGGCCGACTTCACCAGCCGGGTGTCTGGGACATGGTCGCTCCCGACCACGTCGCTCGGCAGGAGAAGGGCCTTGGAGAGGTCGAAGGCAAGGAGATATTCTTTGTCGCCCTTCACGGGGCCGTTGCCGGGATCTCCTTACCCCGGTGTTTGAGCTGCGGACGCCATGCCGGCGTGGGGTCTATGGTGACAGTTGGTTGCTCGGTAGTCAGCTCTTCAACCAGCTCGGCAGAGGGATCTGCGCGAGGCCTTTTCCCAGCCCGGCAGGCTTCTTGGCTAGCTTGACCAGCGGCTGGAGACGCCAATGCCACCATGGCACCCCTTGATTGATCGGCAGCTAGAGCGCGGGTGACGACGCTCGGTATCTCGGCGGATGTTGCGGTGAGGAGGTTTTTGATACGGCTACGTTTTGCCAACTCTTTTTTCTCGGTTAATCGGATTAGTGGCACGTCCGGTAGTGTTGGGTCTGGAAGAGGTGATGGAGCACGGAGGAAGTCTGTGACCTTACTCCGGCGTGGAGCAGAGTACCAGTATGTCGGGGTGTAGCCGAGCAGTTTGTTGCAATCCCGGTTGCGATAACGGAGCACGACCCTGATGGCTTCCTCGTTGGGGTAGTGGTAGTTGGCTTGTAAGGCCTGGATTGCTGCAAAGGAAAGAAGAGAAGTGTTAGTTATTTACAGAATATGGAACGAAGGCAATTGATCGAGCAAGGTTGCACGGCTTACATGTGGAGCCGAAATTCTTGCTGATAAACCAGCCCAGTACGTCTGCCATTTCATAGTTGCCAGACACCCAGAAAAAGTCGTCATCGTGTAAGTCCTTGTCTGGGGTGCCGGTCATTATCTTTTCTTTACTCGGTCGAATTTTTAAGTAATAGGAGAGGTCGTCGCCCATGTGACCAAGTGTGTACTGTCGCAGTATCTCGGCTAAACCTAAGTTGGTTCCTACCCGGTTATTTAGCTCGTGAATGCCGTTGATTATTCGGTAGGTGTTGGTTGATACTTGTGTGGGTGTAAGCCCGGTGCGGCACAGAAACTCGGTCAGCAGAGGGTTGACTGGGAAGCGGAGGCCTCTTTCAACAATGGAAAGAACAGTGAAGGGGCACTGGTCTAGTCTGCCCCAAGGGGTTGTCTCGATATCGGCGAGCTCTAGGTGAACATCTGCCGGGATACTGTAATCTTCCCAGAATACGGCCAAGGCAGCCGGGGTGTCAACTAGGAAGCGGAAGTGCCCCATTTGTAGCCGGCTGATTTAGCTCGGCTAAGGTGGAATGGCACAGACTGGTGTCTTGATGGTTGCTCGGTCTTTGAGAGCCTCAATATTTGTTCAAGTGGTCCCCTTGGACTTTGCAGGAAAAGGATGACAATGGTAAGTGTGAGCGTGGTCGCGCAAAACGAGCTTGACTTTAGCTCGGTCATGAAGAGTGCCAACCACCTGGGTCTTGAAGGTGTACCAAGGAGCTCGGCCCCTCAAGTGGACTAGATGTTAGCCCGGTCGAGCGGCCAAGCTCCCTGCCTACCCCGGTTTCTGCTAAAGGTTTTGGCAAATTGGTCATTTGCTCGGTCGTAATGATTTTTTGGATCAAATGAAGACCTGGAGCCCGGTCCGCTCCAGATCCTCAGTGTTCATCAGAGAAAATGAAGAACAACAAGGAGAGTGAAGGGTTAGGGACGGTTTTGGGTGCCTAATGCCCTAAAACCTATGTTTTTAGTGCCCTAATATGTGAAACGCCGACTGAAATAGCAAAAAACGAGGTTCAAGGAACTTACCAGTTGAGGGTAGGGCCAACTTCTTCGAGCACTAATGCAAGGAATGGCAGGGATGAAGTTTTGCTGTGGGTGCTTGAGCTCTAAAACGTCAAAAACTTGAAGAGAGGCAGTAGGAATGAAAGGAAGCGAGAAGGGGCATGTTTATAGAGGGAGAGAAGATGCCCAAATTCAAATTTGAGGGGACAGTTGGGTTGGCTGCTCGAGGGCCAATAAGAGATTGACACGTGCCCCCATTAATGGCAGCGTCAGAGTTGAAAAGACAGAAAGGCCAGACGAGGTGTCGACTGAGTGAATCACGGAGCCGAGCAAGAAAACTAGCTCGGTTGACTTCTTACAAAACCGAAGACCGAGGAAGTGTTACCCCGGTCAGGATAAATAATCCCAGTCACGCTTGCGCAGACGGAATTAAGGGGCAATTGAGAGGGAGATTTATGAGCCGGGAGTGGGCCGAGATAAAAGCCGAGCAAGTTAAAGGCCTAAGGGCATGTTGGGCCGAGATAGCTTAGGACTTGCCCGGAGTTTGGGCCGCCCGGCCCGTGGCCGAACTACTCGCACCGGTGGTGACCGTGCAACTTGCGTTGCTCGGCCAGAAGGCATACGCCTTTGGCTCGACAGGGAAGCTCGTTCTAGAAGCTCGGCAGGAAGGCCTTTGGTTGATCGGCGTGACCTTTCCGGAGCTCGGTTTCGCCGGAATGCAGTCGAGCACTATAGAGATGGAGCTCGGCTATTGCTACACTTGGGCTTGAAGTGCAGCCTGGATATCGGCGGCTGTGATGCTGTACCCCGGTTGCTGAGCTCCCAGCAGAGTGGGCTGGCAGTTGGGTTAGGTAATGTACAGCAAGATTTGTGCTGACGGATGGGATAGCAGCACCACGTGTCAAGAGACGAATGTGAGTAGATTTAGGGCGCAGAAGGTATATAAGCGGGTCTGCGCCCCCCATGCCTAGACAGATGACAATTTGGTGAGACATAAACTAAACACTCAACACCCTCCTCTCTCTCCCTCTCTATCCCTGTGTGTGTGTGTCTAACTTGATCGTCAGAGAGGTTTTCCGGCCACACACCGCCGGGTAGCTCACCGTCGTTGTGCTCGTAGGTCGATCGGACAAGGGGATGCTTGGAAGAAAGGAGTGTGGGCTTGCCAGAATATTTGCTCCCCGTACAGAAACCAACAGTAGAGACAGAGAATCACACAAGGAAAAGATAAAATTAAAAAATAAATAAATTTATAGAGGTGGAGAATATTACTTTAAACAACTTAAACCTCACCTAACCGAATTCATTAGCCCCTCTGTAAGTGCCCACAAAATTTAGGAGTTACGATGACTAATCAGATTATTCTTTAAATAAGATTTGAAAATTGATTAATTTGTCTCATTAAGTGATTTATATTTTTGATATATATATATATATATACATCATAAAAATAGATAATTATTTTACTAAATCATAATTTAAATTTAGATATTGTCATATTTTTAAAGATCTATATCTAAATTCTTATCTTTTTTATTTTTGTGTGGTTTCTATTCGACTTTTTTTTAAAATTTATTTTAGATGGAGTTGTGGGTATCTATTTTTTTAAAATTTAATTTATCTATGGTTTCTATTTATTTTTAATTATTATTATTTAGGTAAGTTATGATGTGAGTTAGATTTGTGATAAACATGTGGGTTTTATTGAATTAAAATATAATGATGGGAGATATTTTAAAATTAGATTTGTTTAGATAAACTTTAAAAAAAATTAAAATTTAAAATTGGATATTAAGATGCAAAAAAAAAAAAAAAGATTTTAACTGAATAAATAAAGATTAAATTTATTAATCTTATCTGTTTGTATATCTGATTTTCAGTTTTTATTTTTTTTATTTTATAATATAAGATATAGATATACAACTTTTATGAAAAATATTCTCTAATTGTTTGGGGAAGAAATAAGGAAGGCAAATTTTAATATATATATTTTTTAAATCGGGAAGAGAGATTAGGATGGAAAGATTATGAAATATGTTTGTTATTAAATAAATAAATCAATCAATAGTTTTTTAATCTATTTTATAAATTAAAAAAGCAAAATTTTAGAAAAATGATTAATTTGTCTCATTAAGTGATTTAAAATTTTGGTAGTATTTTCTTTTTGAGATCCATAACTAAATTCTTATTTTCTTTATTTTTGTGTGGAAACAGAGTGTATGAGAGAAATTGAAAAGGGAGCTACAGTAATTATGAGAGAAGTAAAAAGGGTTTGTGGGTTGGAAGAAGTCAAGAAATGCTGAGTTTTTTTTTTTATTTTTTTTGAAAATCAAAAATTAGATTTGTTTAGATAAACTTTAAAAAAATTTAAAATTTAAAATTTGATATTGAGATGCAAAAGAAATATTTTAATTGAATAAATAAAAATCAAATTTATTAATTTTATCTGTTTGTATATCTGATTTTTAGTTTTTTTTTCTTTTATGTTATAATAAAATATATAAGATATAGATAGATATCTACAACTTTCATGAAAAATATTATCTAATTTTTTGGAAAAGAAATAAGGAAAGCAAGTTTTAATATATATATATATATATTTGAAATCGGTGAGAGAGATTAGGATAGAGAGATTATGAGATATTTTTTTTATTAAATTAATAAATCAATCAATAGTTTTTAATCTATTTTATAAATTAAAAAAGAAATAATTTTAGAAAATTGATTAATTTGTCACATTAAGTGATTTAAAATTTTGATAGATATACATTAAAAAAATAGATAATTATATTACTAAATCATAATTCAAATTTAGATGTTATATCTTTTTGAGATCTATAATTAAATTCTTTTTTTCTTTATTTTGTGTGTAACCATAGTGTATGAGAGAAATTGAAAATGATGCTGCAGTAATTATGAGAGAAGTAAAAAGGGTTTGTGGGTTGAGAGAAATTAATAAATGCTGAGTTTTTTTTTTAAATCAAAAAATTAGAAAATTAGAATTAGGATATTGGAACTCCCACAAAACTTGTAGATTAGAAATCCCGTTTTCCTTATATAATATATTGATTTCACACATATTTTTAACATTATAAAATTATAAAAAAAATCAAATAAATTATATTAAACAATCTCTATGTACCGTTCACCCTGTTTGATTTTAATTTTCAAAATTTATTTTTTGTTAAAATTTATTTTTTATTTTTCTTATTTTTTTTTTCACTAAAATTTTTAATATTTTAAGTAATTTTTTTTTTTAATTTTTTGACACACTTTACATAAATACACTTAAAAAGCATAATATTTGTGAAAAAATCTATAAAAAAATCCCTAAATATCAAAAATACAAAAAAAAAAAATGAAAATTCAGTACATTTTTTTAAAAATATTTTTGTGTATTTATTAATTTTTTTAAAATATTTTTTTACAAATATTTTACTATTTAGATACATTTAAGTAAGGTGTATCTAAAAAAATAAAAAAATTACTTAAAATTTTAAAAATATTCACTAAAAACAAAAAACACAAAAAATAACAAACTCATTTTTAAAAAAATTAAAACCAAACACACTGATTGAAATTTTATTTTAAATTTTACTCTAAAGGGCTGTGCATAGTGCGAAGGATTGTTTGGCATGTGTTATTTTAGCTTCTTTTTTTGTTTTTTAATTTTATGTAGATTATATTACCATTTATTTAGGTCATACCTTTTTATTACATTACACATCTTTTTTTAAAAAGTTAAAAAACATACTTATTTCAATCATACTAAGTAACCTTAAATTTAAAAAAGTGTACCACAAAAGTAAGTGTTAAATATGTTTGGGTAAATTATGCTTACCTCCCTTGAGGTTTCTGATAAATACAAGGACCTTTTCTGTGGTTTGAATAATTACATAAGCCTCTCATACTTTAATTGACATTGTTAAGATTCTCCTATCCTGTCATATTGGCACAAACGACGTTAGTTGCATATATTAAATGACCTTATTACCTTTGCTTTTGAGGACGAAAAGACGATGATACCCATTCTAGCCTAAATCCCTAATTCACTCTCTATTTTGAAAAAATAGTTAATTTTTTAAAGAGAAAGAAGAGAGAGAGAGAAAGAGAGAGAGAAAGAGACGAAATCTTTGAAGAAGACTGATCGATGTGAAGAAACAACGAAGAAACTTGAGAACAGTAATGGAAGATGCACTGCCTTCTAGGCCATGGACCATCATGTCTGATCAACAAAAGGTAATTTACTTACTTATTGAACAACTAATTCACTTACATAATGCATTATCCTCTAATTTGAAACTTGTAATGCTTACTAATGTTTCACTGTTTGTGTGTATAGGGCCTTGATAAGATTATGAGTGAGATTATACAAGAGGCTACTCATAGAAGATATTGCCTACACTTATTCAACAATTTTAGAGCAAAATCTCCTGGATTGATATTGAGGAAGCAATTCTGGGAGGCAGCAAGAGCATATAATCAAAGGGAGTATGATCAGGCTATGCAAGCCATTAAGGATATATAAAATGATACTTCATATGGTTGCAAAAATTTCTAGTTGAAGGAAGGTCTATGTATGCATTTGATGGTAGAATAAAGACCGATCACATCACAAATAACATGACAGAGTCCTTCAACAATTGGTTAGGAAATATGAGATGTCAGCCTATTTTAACCATATTGGAGAGCATAAGGTGCAAGTTGATAGGTAAGTTGCATATGAGATATCAGAAGGCTCTACAATGGAAGTCTAATGTGACTTTGAACATTAAGAAACAACTTGAGGTCACACTGAAATGGTCAAGATATTGTAGAGTAGAGTATGTAGGAGGTCATGAATATGAGGTGAAGGATAATGACGGGGTGAATCACGTTGTCCATCTTGGCATAATGACTTGTGTATGTATAGAGTGGGAAATTTATGGGATCCCATGCAAACATGTTGTGGCGATAATTTATCATAGTAGATTGACTTTAGAAGATTTTGTCCACCCATACTACTCTAAGCAAACTTACTTGAGAGCTAATGGTAGGATAATACATTCCATATTAGACCATGTTATGTGGACATTTATACCTGGGGACCCTTTACAACCCCCACCTCTAAAAAGATTACCAGGAAGGCCAAGGAATACTAGGAAGAGGGCTTGCTCATGAGCCTCCAGCAGGAACAAGTCAAAGTAAGAGATCTAATACCTTGAGATGCAAATGGTGCGTGTAATTTGGACATAATAAGTGTTATTCCCACAGTAATGTGTGTGTGTAAATTAAATGAATAATTAAAAAAAACAACAACAAAATAACATAACTCGGAAAATAGTTATATGAATTAAATTTCGAATTAATTGCTTACAGAAACTTTAAACGTCGAGGCTTGTGTTGGACACAACCTCTTTAAAGTAGATTTTGCCCTCGCTCCAGTGCTTTGAGTTTTAACGGCGTCTACTTCCCAAGATGCAACGACTGTTACTTGATTTACAGCACTACGAAATCAAGTCTTGCGAACCAAATTATACTGTAACTCTTTATCTTTCTTTTCCTACAAACTAAATGTAAACAGATGCAGGAGCAACAGGAAGACGAACAGAAGAAGAAAGGGAAGAGTTTTGGAAAATTTTCGATGGAAATAAATGCCGGATGGCTGACTATTTATAGAAGGAATGATGGCTTATACCGAACAGGTGCCAAACAGATGGAAGCTGTTCGGACATATTCAATACTGTTTGAATAGATTCAGTTTGAATTCAATAGGTATGAACCTGTTTTGAACCCCTTTGAACCTATTCGAGCGTGTATGAACCCGTTAGGGATCTGTTTGGGTGAAAGAAAAAAAAAACTAGACAAATTTATTTTCAATTTTGAATCCAAAATTAAAAATAAATAAAAAGATTCAAATGTTTTTGGCCAAAAAGATAAGTATTGGGCAAGACAAGCCAAACTCAATCTCACACCATGCACCCGCACCCAAGCCCAGGCCCAGGCCCAGGCCCAGGCCTAGGCCCAGGCCCAGGCCCAGTCCAGCTGTAACAACCCCGATCCCTGATTAACGTTAATCCATGATTAATTATGTCTAATTAGTAATTAAGGTGAAATTCTGGAGTAAATTGCATGTGTGCATTGCATTATAGTGTTTATATCTGTTTAACGTAGAAAGATCTGTTCATGTTTTTTCTTTCGGTTTGCGAATTGAAGGCCTTATCGGCATCCGATTCAGAAATTGACTTGATTTATGTGTTAATTTGGATTTTTAGAATTTTATGGTAGGTTTAATTGAAATTCGATTTGGAAAAAATATATAATTATGTCCATATCTGTAACAATCCTGACCCATGATTAACGCTAATTCATATTTAAGTATGCCAAAGAAGTAATTAAGAAGAAATCCTGAGTTAATTATATGTGCATTGCATCATTTTGTGTGTATATCTATTTGATGTAGGAAGATCTGTTCATGTTTTAGTTTTGATTTGCGAATTGAAAGCCTTATCGGCATCCGATTCAGAAATTGACTTGATTTATGTGTTAATTGGGATTTTTAGAATTTTATGGTAGGTTTAATTGAAATTCGATTTGGAATGATTAAATTAGATTAATTTAATGCACATTTATTTGGCCTTATTTAATTATACTTCTACTTAAGCCTACATAAGGCATATACACCTCATTTGGAGCCTTTTGCTTTCATATCATCTTTGAGCCTCCAAGTGGTAAAAACGTGAGAGAGAGAGAATTAGAGAGTGAGAGTTGATCTCAAGAAAGAAAATGAAGAATTGCTAGGCAAATAAAGGGCAAATAGAGATTTGAGCTAGGATTCACCAAGAGTTCAAGAATTAAGAACTTTAGGTAGGTCTTACATCCCTTAAACTTTCATTCGACTCACTCCTACAAGAATTCAAGAGAATTATGTTGATTGATGCAAGAATTGAGCTAAGATTAAGGAAAGTTAAGTTGTACCATGCATGCATGTCCATTTCTTCATAAATTGAGCATGATTTCAAAGAATTCTTTCATGCATGTGTTCATTTCAATCATACATTGAGAACTTATCCCGTTTTCTACCAATTTGTCTAAATTGATCATGTTTTGGGGATGATTGAGTTCAAGGAAATGCATGCATGTCATGTTTTAGAGCATTGATGAAGCTTAAGTTGGATTTGTGACCAATTGCCATCTTTTTGGGCCATGATTTCATGAAATAATCTTTAAATCTTGATGTTTTATGAATTCCTTAATGTTTCGCAGAATTTTGGCCCAAGAGGGGTGAGTTTTGAAGTGTTTAGCTTGAGTTTGAATCTTGGAGATCAAATCTGAAAATTCCAGAATTTGAATTCACTCTCGAGCGTAGGAGTTTGCGCTCGAGCGAACACTCTGAGTGCGTACATTTCCGCTCAAGCGACCTGAGGCACGCTCGAGCATGAAATGCATGTACCCAGAAGTTCATGTGTTTTACAGCATGCTCAAGCAACAGAAGTCACGCTCGAGCGAGGATTTGAGTCTCACGCTCGAACGGAGATCGAGCGTTCGTCGAGCGTGAAAAACAAGCAACCAGTACTTTTTCAAAGATTACAGTCCGCTCGAGCGAAGTAAGTCACGCTCGAGTAAACCCTCACCTTCTGCATGAACGCTTGAGCGAGGAAATCCAGGCTTGAGCGTGGACCCTATTTTCAGCAAGTTTTGAAAAATGTTTTCAAATGCATTTTTGCATTCTCATTCCATCCTAAGCATTCCTAGGCCATGATTAAGACTCCATAATGAGGTTAAATGCTAGAAACACACTAAGAACAAATGAAATATCCGAGCATGTGTATTCAATTTATGAATCCGCCATGTTATGTAGGTCACGAGCCTCAGGATATGTGAATTGCCTACTTTGCTGCCAATTTGGAGCTACCAATTATCTGTGAGTAATAACTTAGTAAAGTTATGTTCAAGTAAATTATTTTCTGCTCACGGATTAAGAACTGTTATATGAAATGTCATGTTTTATGCAATGAATGATTGTCCAAGTCTAACAAGCACTTATGACATTATGCTATGATTCAAGTATATGCAAGTTCCCAGTACCGGAAGTTCCTTATGGGACTGACAAGCTATCTATACCCGGCTGGAGGTTCCTAAGTGGAACTGACAAGTTTACAAGTTCTCAGTCCGGAGGTTCTTTTATGGGACTGACAAATTATTTTTACCCAGCCGGAGGTTCTTATATAGAACTGATAAGTATGATTTAAGACATTCTGTGTGTGTTCTGTCAGCGCTAATGGATGTACTAAGTAAGACTAAGCATGAACTCTGAATTCTATATATGCTCAGAATGAGAATACGTATGTGAATTTTAGTTTCAACCACAGTTATGGGACATCATTCATTTACCCCTTTACTTTGTTATTATTCACTGGGCCTCTTCTCACTAGTTATTTATTATGTATGTAGGTGAGCGGGCTCGTGATAAGGCTTAAGATGATGCTTGGGGTATTTTCTGTTGGTCAGCCACCTCTTTGCGCCTCACGAGGAGGTTCCAGATCAAGTCATGTATTGTGGCTGTGTCAATGTGAATGTATAAGACTATTTCTTTTCTTTTATGAACAAGTTCGCCTTTTGTATGTCCTTGAAAGTGACGTGTAAATATTATACCTATGGCGTCACTCGTATGTATATAAAGTTTAAGATTTTTAGTTCCATGTATGTCTTCACAGCTCAATGGACTTCGTATGTTGTGC
The DNA here is from genome assembly GCF_004153795.1 of Camellia sinensis. NCBI lineage: Eukaryota > Viridiplantae > Streptophyta > Magnoliopsida > Ericales > Theaceae > Camellia > Camellia sinensis. Next base: position 9,572 of record NW_021024916.1, on the reverse strand, counting down.
ATTTGCTTCCGCAGCCCCTAACTATATGTTATTATGTTAAGAGGCCTTTGGTAATCCAATGATTACTGGCCGGTTACGATGCTAAATTCATAGGGACGGGTTTGGATCGTGACACCGGCCTAGCCCGCCTGACTGACAGGATAGATGGTAGCGGCGGCGCACGCGTGTGGTTTTTGTTTTGAGTCTAATGGGTCTAGCCCACTTTACTCATAACCTCACCCTTCCACAAACTTGGGTATCCCTCGGGGCCCATCCCAAGTATCCCAAGCTAGAGTATATAAACCCACACAAATCTATAAGCCTTTACAATGTGGGACAAACACATTTCACAAATGTGTAGAAAACCCACCTAAAGCCATTTTTACAAACCCGAAAACGTGCATTGAATTCTCATTCATCTGGAAATGGTTTTGAGCAACCAAATACATGATTTTATTTAGTACGCGACATTAAAGATGAACCCAATTAGTAATGTTAAAAATAACGCTTGGGTCCCACCTTAATTAATGCTCAAAGTTAGCAAAAAATAAGATTTTTTTTTTCTCCAAAACATCAAAGCCATTTTCCAACAATCCCCTACATGAATGGAGTTCACAATAATGGACATGCAATAAGATGTAAACAAAGAAAGAGTACATTAAGAAGATACACCACATCGAGATAAGGAGCTTTTGGCTTTGAACCTTCTCTAGTGAAAGCCTATCGGACTTATTGGCTAACCAGTAGACGTGATGCCTTGAACTGTTCAGCTATTTGTGTAAGCCAAGACAATAGACTATACATAGTGTATCCATAGACACAGTTTGGTTCTTACGGTTGTGTTTATTTTGGCCCTAAACAATGCCTGGTAATTCATGAGTGCTCTAGGGAATTTAGTCGTCTCAATCTCACAGAACTGACCTAGTTCACACTCATATAGGTGACTTCTTATTAAGAGTATCCTGTTATACCCCACTTGGATGTCCAAGCTATAAGAATCATTAAAAGCACAACTTATCCTATTTACATTATAGGTATCATTCTTATTATCATAGAAATGGCTAGGAGAAAACAACCTTAGTGATACGTAAAGTCATTCATAATTCGGTTGTCCCTTTAAACCTAAATCTTGGGATCTCCAGTTAACTAGGTTGGGTTGCCATTATAGTGACTTTTAAGTAATAGGCTTCAATCTCATTCCCCTTGATAAATGGTACACTTGCTCTCTGACTAGCCTTTTAGTCAATAGATCTGCAATATTCTCTCTTGACTTTACATGTTCTATAGAAATTATTCCATGTGAGAGCAAATGCCTAATGGTATTATGTCTTCGACAAATGTGTCAAGACTTACCGTTATATATATGATTCTGTGCCCGTCTTATTGCTGGTTCACTATCATAGTGAATGCATATAGTTCACATAAGTTTAGGCCACATTGGAATGTATTCTAAGAAATTACGAAGCTATTCTACTTTTTCTCCTGTTTTTATCCAATGCGATAAACTCAGATTCCACTGTCGACCTTATTATGCATGTCTGCTTGGAGAATTTCCAAAAGACTGCAGTACCTCCCATATAACGATCCCGGTTTTTCCTTATTTGTTTAAACTATATTCCGAGCTCGGGTCTGTGGATGTTGGTTGTTGTCTTATTCTTATTCCCATCCTTTACTCTTGTATTTGAGTCTTGGGTTGTGTTGGGCAGGTTTGAAACAGGTTAGTTGTGTTTGGAAACTAAGAGTTGATGCCCAGATTTTGGCCTTCATGCTCGAGCGGGCCCTTTACTTTTGCTTCTCCGCTCGAGCGGGGATTTTGACGCTCAAGCGGGATTATCCAACCCTCAGTACTTTTCTTTGCAGGTCATCGGACGCTCGAGCGTCCACTTTCATACTCAAGCGGGGACTTCATCTGCAGAACTTCTGGAAGTGTGCATTCGACACTCGTGCGGCGCTTTTCACGCTCGAGCGTAAGTCTGTGTCTGACACTCGAACGGGGCGTTCCACGCTCGAGCGGACTGTGTATTATATCAGTTCGAGTTTTAGCTTTTTGGATCACTTTTTCGACCTACTCTCTCTCTGACTTTTCAAAATCTAAACTTGAGAGCTTCTCACTCTAGACTCCATCTTCTCTCTAGGGTTTCATCTAGTTTTAGTGATCTTCCACCATTGTCCCTTTGTAAAAAGTGTAGAGCTTGGTGTGGGCTACGTTTGGATCCGAAAATCTTGGGGTTTGGAGCACCTTCGAATTTCTTCATCTTCTCCTTTGAGCTCCAAAATTTGAGATAGGGATAACCTACTCTATTTTATGAGTCTTAACATAAATTTTGGTCATTTTGATTTGATGGTGTTGCTTAGTTATTTTGAGAAAGTTAGGGTTTGATTTGAGGTTTTAAAAAAGGGGGGTGTAACAAGCCCGCGGGGGGAACCTCGCTACAGTTCGGACTCTCGATTTGTGTCACGGTTCTTAATCTGAACCAAAGAGTCCAAATCTGGCAAATCGTTTTGAGAAACAGATTTTTGAAAAAGTAGTGCCAAACATGGACTGCTTTGCCAGATACAGAGTCGCCACCTAAATATTTTAAAATGGGGGAATTTAGGAAACCCTGACTCAGTGCCGAAGGCCACATGTCCGTCATCACCGAAGTTGTCTCGGCTCGGGAGCTAGGGTACGATCGGGGAAGGTCAGCTATGAGCACCCCCTTTCGCCCAGTCCGAAGACCGGCCTCTACTAACCGTGATATCCGGGACTTCGTCTGCAGAACTTCTGGAAGTGTGCATTCGACACTCATGCGGCACTTTTCACGCTTGAGCGTAAGTCTGTGTCTGACGCTCGAACGGGGCGTTCCACGCTCGAGTGGACTGTGTATTATATCAGTTCGAGTTTTAGCTTTTTGGATCACTTTTCGACCTACTCTCTCTCTGACTTTTCAAAACCTAAACTTGAGAGCTTCTCACTCTAGACTCCATCTTCTCTCTAGGGTTTCATCTAGCTTTAGTGATCTTCCACCCTTGTCCATTTGTAAAAAGTGTAGAGCTTGGTGTGGGCTACGTTTGGATCCGAAAAATCTTGGGGTTTGGAGCACCTTCGAATTTCTTCATCTTCTCCTTTGAGCTCCAAAATTTAAGATAGGGATAACCTACTCTATTTTATGAGTCTTAACATAAATTTTGGTCATTTTGATTTGATGGTGTTGCTTAGTTATTTTGAGAAAGTTAGGGTTTGATTTGAGGTTTTAAAAAAGGGGGAGTGTTCAAACGGTGACGTCCAGGTCTTGAGGACGGTCAAAAATGGGGTGTCTACAGGGGGTTTTCAAATGTGAAAACCTATGTGTGTATGAGACATTGAAAAATGAAATTGTTGTTGTTGTTAAATCGATGAAATCAAGCCTTTGGGCTAATATTGAGAAAAGGGAAAAAATGCCCTAATTATGTTGAATAATTAATTTGGGGAAATGTGAAAGTGAAGTGAAATTCATGAAATTGGAAAATTGTGGGAATAAATGGTGTAGTTGGATAATTTAATCACTCACCTATGAAGATGTTGATATTTTATCTGTTGATAAATTTATTATCTGTTCAGAGATAACTGCTTTGGGCTATCGGTGGAGGATAGTCTTGATTGTTATAGACTTTGTATGATGATTAGGGAAAATTGAAACTAATTACATTGAATATGTCAATAAATATGACGGTTGGAGTAATACAGCAATTTTGTGTATTGATTGATCATGGTATATGATAAGTATTTAAATATATTGTATATGTATATTGTTTGGGAGGAGATAGGGGATGTACTCCATGGTTTGGGAGGAGATAGGGGATGTACTCCATGGTTTGAGAGGAGATAGGGGATGGACTCTCAAACCTGTTTGGGAGGAGATAGGGGATGGGCTTTACTGATACAACAAATTTGTGTATCATTTGAAGTATGAAAGTGTTTTAATATGAGTTATATTCTCATGTGAATTGTGAAGTATGGAAGTGTTTTAATATGTGCTATAGTCTCAATGGATTGTTTGGCAAGGTTCTGAGCCATAATTATGAATCGAAACTATATAAGTGAAGGAAACTGAAATGAAAAATAGATGTACTTGATGTTGAATTGAAAAGTGTGTAAGTTGGTTTATAAGTGTCAACCATATATCAAATGCTAGCGTTTTAGTTATTTCTCATACTTGGTTTAGTATATCTCTACTGGGCATTGGCTCACCCTATATGGGACATCATTTTCAGGTTCAGTGTTATGCCATCTCCAAGGACGTAGCTTGGGAGGTCCTAGGAGTTGAAGACCCTTTTATTTATTTTGTTATTTTTTGGTGATACATTTAAATTCAAGCCTAGGGCTTATTTTGTTATAGAGAGTTAGAACTCTCCTTTTGATGTAACCAAGTGTTGACTTGGAAAGTTGTAAGCCTACGGGCATTTACTTCTGTTGTCAACATGTATTACTTTTGTAAAACTACTCTGATATATGGAAATATGTTTTATTATTTTGTCTATGAATATCATAAATGGTGGGTTTATATGTTTTATTTTGAGGGCATTACAACTTGGTATCAGAGTGTACCGGGTTTGAATACTTGGGTACGTGGGAAGTGGTTAGTACCACAGTGGGTTTGTCTCGCTTGTTAGAGACTTAGATGTAATGTTTTGTACTTATGTGATAACATGTTTACGTGACTATTTGGGTATGAGATTTAGTTTGTAGGATGTTGATTGGATCCTTGGGTTTCTGGGAGTCCTATTGGAAAGGCACTTGATTATTGCCGTTTCTAACCGAAACTCTAGTAACACCACGGGATTGTCATTATCTGGGAATGAAATTCGTATGTGCTTATGTGATTATGTGCTTACGTAGAGTGAATTACAGTTGTCCATGTATTAGGACGTGAGTGTTATAGCTTCGGCACATTTGTGAGTGTGCTAATGTCTTCGTTACCTTTATTAGGATGTCAGGACGAGGACGTGATGGTAGGTGAGGTAGGCCTAGGAGGCAGGAGATGCCTATACCGAATGAAATTCCGGCGCAGTAGGAGGGTGTTGGTCAGGCCAATGTGGCCGAGCCAGTAGGTCAGCAGGCTATGGGCGCCTTAGACCGTGAGATGACAGGAGCATTGAGGGAATCCATGGACATTCTCAGGGCTGAGAATCAAGCCCAGGCCCATGTAGCTGAGGCAGGGCCTTCTTTTCTGAAGAGAGAGTTTTTCTGGTCAAATTCGGACGAGTTTGTGGGTGATCCCAAAGAGCCACTAAAGACTGATGAGTGGCTTGAGCAAATGATGAAGATGTTTGAGATGCTTGGCATCGAAGATGAGGCTTTGAAGGTGATCTTGGCGTCCTTCCAGCTGAAGGGAGACGTGGGTTAGTGGTGGAAGTTTGTTCGGGGCAGTATTGTTAGGACTTGGAAGGCCTTTGTAGATGCTTTCCAAGAGAAGTTTTTGCCTCCGCTGCTGTTAGGGAGATGTTGAGGGATCAGTTCTGTCAGCTCAAGCAGCTGAATATACCAGTGGCCGAATTTGAGGCCACATTTACCAGTTTATCTAGGTTTGCACCTAAGCTAGTGGCGTCTGAGCAACGTCGTTGTCTTGAATTTGAGAAGAAGTTAAGACACGGGCTCAAGACGAGTGTTGCGGGGTCCATGACTTGGGAGTATGGGCGCCTTGTGGATGTTGCGGCCCATATGAAGATTATTATGCACGAGGAGGAGGAGAGGTTGAGGGGCTCCAAGAGGAGTCAGGATAGCTAGGGGGATGGTAGGAGGCAGAGGGGTTTTAACCCTCAGCAGTCCCAGGGTGCGTTTGTGAGATTTACCTTTCCAGTACCGAGTTCAGGTTCTAGGAGTGGCAGTCAAGGAGACGTTACTTGTTACAAATGTGGTTAGCTGGGCCACAAGTCTCCAGCTTGCCCGCAAAGGAGAGGAGGGCAGAGAGTAGCTTCATCTTCAGCTCGTCCTCAGAGCCAAAGTCAGGGCAGAGGTCAGCCGATTTCTTGTTACCAGTGTGGTCAGGCAGGGCACCTAAAGAGGTTTTGTCTGCAGTTGAGTGGCACATCTGGTGCATCTGGGTCGAGGTAGAGTTTTCAGCCAGCTCAGTTAGTTCAGGCCTCGAGGGCTAATCAAGGAGCCTCATCGTCTCAGTCTGTGCAGCAGTCTTTTGCTCCGAGAGGTGAGTAGGTAGATCAGGGGCCTACAGGGTGCGTGTATGCTGTTACTACACAGGATTTTGTACCGGCTCCATCTGTTGTGAGAGATACTTTTTTGTTTTGCAACTCGGTTGCTAATGTGTTGATTGATACGGGTGCATCCCATTCCTTTATATCTGCTGCATTTGCATCTATTTTGGGGTTGGAGTTAGCACAGCTAGCTTCTCCTATTTGTGTAGTATCATCTGTTGGGGGTGAGTTGATTTTGAAACAAGGGTGTAAAGGTTGTGATATAGAGGTCGCCGACCGCCGGCTTCCATTTTCTTTTGTAGTAATGGCTATGTCGGGTTTTGATGTGATTTTGAGTATGGACTGGTTATCGTTATACCGGGCTGTTATTGATTGCTACTGCCAGAGGGTTACCATATGTACCTTGAGCGGGGATTGTTTTCATTTCTTGGGAGATCGGGTGGATAGTGTTTTACCACCAGTGTATGATCCGCGAGGGCAGGGTGAGCTTAGTTGCCTTCTCGCTAGTTGTATGAGTAGTGAGTGTGATGAGATCTAGATCGAGTTACCCAGAGTGGTTTGTGAGTATTCGGATGTTTTTGCCGAGGATCTTGTTAGTTTGCCAACCCACTAAGAGATGGAGTTTTCTATTGATTTAGTGCCCGGCACGGTCGCCGACTGCCAGCTTCCATTTTCTTTTGTAGTAATGGCTATGTCGGGTTTTGATGTGATTTTGAGTATGGACTGGTTATCGTTATACCGGGCTGTTATTGATTGCTACTGCCAGAGGGTTACCATATGTACCTTGAGCGGGGATTATTTTCATTTCTTGGGAGATCGGGTGGATAGTGTTTTACCACCAGTGTATGATCCGCGAGGGTGGGGTTAGCTTAGTTGCCTTCTCGCTAGTTGTATGAGTAGTGAGTGTGATGAGATCTAGATCGAGTTACCCAGAGTGGTTTGTGAGTATTCAGATGTTTTTGCCGAGGATCTTGTTAGTTTGCCACCCCACCGAGAGATGGAGTTTTCTATTGATTTAGTGCCCGGCACAACGCCGATTTCCATGGCACCGTATCGTTTTGCCCCAGCCGAGTTGAGTGAGTTAAAGATTCAACTTCAGGAGTTACTAGATAAGGGCTTTATCCGCCCTAGTACTTCACCGTGGGGAGCACCAGCCCTCTTTGCTAAAAAGAAAGACGGGGCTTTGAGACATTGTATTGATTACCGTTGAATCAGGCTACGGTTAAGAACAAGTACCCTATGCCTCGTATAGATGATCTGTTTGACCAGTTGAAAGGGGTCCGTTGTTTCTCTAAGATAGACTTGAGATCGGGTTACCATCAGTTGAGGGTCAGGGAGGAGGATATCCCGAAGACGGCATTCCGTACGCGGTATGGCCATTATGAGTTTCTGGTGATACCTTTTGGGCTCACCAATGCATCGACCGTATTTATGGACTTGATGAACTGGATCTTCCGGGAGTTCTTAGATCGTTTTGTGGTCGTTTTCGTGGACGACATTTTGGTTTATTCACCTTCAGAGGAAGAGCACGAGGAACACTTGAGAGTGGTGCTTGAGTTGCTTAGAGCCCATAAGTTGTATGCTAAGTTTGGGAAGTGTGAGTTCTGGTTAAGAGAGGTTAAATTCTTAGGCCATGTAGTCTCCGAGGAAGAGGTGTCTGTTGATACATCCAAGATTGAGGCAGTGCAAAATTGGGCACAGTCTAAGAGTGTTTTTGAGATCCATAGTTTTCTGGGATTAGCTGGGTATTACCGCCGGTTTGTGAAAGATTTCTCCAGGCTAGCTTCACCATTGACTAGATTGACGCGGAAAGGGGTCAAATTTTTTATGGAGTGAGACTTGTGAAAGGTCGTTCCAAGAGTTGAAAGTTAGACTTACCACCGCTCCTGTTTTGATTATTCCGGAGAGAGGTTTGGGTTATGCGGTGTATTGTGATGTTTCATGAGAGGGTTTGGGTTATGTGTTGATGCAAGAGGGGAAAGTAATAGCCTATGGCTCACGTCAGTTAAAAATATATGAGAAGAACTATCCTACGCATGACCTGGAGTTAGCAGCTGTAATTTTTGCCTTGAAGATTTGGAGGCATTACTTGTATGGCGAGAGGTTCGAGGTGTTCTCGGATCATAAGAGTCTGAAGTATCTGTTTACACAGAAAGACTTGAACTTGAGGTAGAGGAGGTGGATGAAATTTATCGAGGATTACGACTTTAATTTGCACTGTCACACCAGAAAGGCCAACATTGTGGCCGATGCCCTTAGTAGGAAATCCATTACTGATGTAGCTTGTGTAGCCATCCGGGAGTGGGAGATGTTGGGTGCACTTGGCGAGTTTGATTTGCTTCTGGGTGAATCTGTTGAGTCTGCGGCTTTGTTTTCTATAGTTGCGCAGCCTACACTTGTGAATCGGGTGTTAGAGGCACAGAAGAGTGACTTTGAGGTAGGATCTCTCCGGGAGAAGATCTCCAGTGGGAAGGTTGAGAAGGGTTTGACTGAGTATCCTGACCTGAGTGTGAGGTACCGAGACCATCTGTTTGTGCCAGAGTCTTGTCGAGAGGAAGTACTCCGAGAGTTTCACCATTCACGCCTTGCGGTGCATCCGGGAGGCACTAAGATGTATCGTGATTTGGGTCTCTAGTTCTGGTGGCGGGGTGTGAAGAAAGATGTGGCATTTTTTGTGTCTAAATGTCACGACCCAAACCCACCCCTGTAGGTTTAGCATCGTAACCGGCCAGTAATCCGTGGATTACCGAAGGCCTCTGAACAGATTAGCAAATAGTAAGGGACTGCGGAAGCAATTATACAAAATAGGCAAGGTCCAATGAACTGTGATAACATACATGGGACAGAACATTTCAAAACTTATATATATACATAAGCATGCCAGTCAAGGACACCAATATTTACAAAATATTTACAGAAGTGAACTTTCCAAGACCTGACTTTACAAAGTAGTCACAGAGACGAGCATAAGCACAAAAACAACCATGGAAATAGACTTCAATCGGGACCTCCTCGGGAGTCACAACGGTTGGCTGACAAAAACATAAACGAAGGCCATCAACTCTGGCCCTGGTCACATGCCGGCTCACCTACATATATAATATAAACTGTGAGCGAAAATCCAATGAACGATAACAGAGTAAAGGGGTTTCAATGAATGAGTCCGAAAAGATTCAGAAATCATAATTCAGTTTCATATCAAAATCATAATTTGTCCAGATCATATACAGACAGAAATCATAAGTCATGCGCAAGCATACGTGATACATCCATCAGCATTAACAGAACAGAACAGAACAGAACATATACATGTGAGGTTACGAATAACCAGTTCCATAAAGGAACCTCCGGATCCGGGTAACAGAACAGAACAGATATATGCTGAGCCCCCGTGACGGGGCCTCCGGTACGGGTAACAGAGT
>NW_021024915.1:365840-384168 GCF_004153795.1 Camellia sinensis | reverse complement strand
GCCCTCGTCAGTCTAAGGATGATAAGCGTGCTAAAGGTCAACTAGTACCAAGGACCTGCAAATCTCTGCCACTATGACCTAGAGTAAAACGAGCGGATCTCAAACAACACTCTTAGGCCTGTGTTGCCCAATCTTGCACCGCCTCAGTCTTGGATGTATCAACAGACACTCTTCCCCAGAACTACAATGGCCTAAACTTGACCTCTTCTAGCCAGAACCCACACTTCCCGAACTTAGCATAAAGCTTATGGGCTCTAAGTAACTTAAGCACCACTCTCAAGTGTTCCTTGTGCTTCTCCTCAGAAGGTGAATAGATAAGGATGTCGTCCACGAAGACAACTACAAAACGATCTAAAAAATTCCCAGAATATCCGGTTCATCAAATCCATAAAAACTGCCGGTGCATTGGTGAGCCCAAATGGCATCACCAGAAACTCATAGTGGCCATACCGCGTACGGAATGCCGTTTTCGGAATATCCTCCTCCCTGACTCTTAACTGATGATAACCCGATCTCAAGTCTATTTTCGAGAAACAACGGGAACCCTTCAACTGATCGAACAGATCATCTATACGAGGCATAGGGTACTTATTCTTAACCGTAGCCCGATTCAATTTCCGGTAATCTATACAAAGTCTCAAAGCACCACCTTTCTTTTTAACAAAGAGGGCCGGTGCTCCCCACGGCGAAACACTAGGACGTATAAAGCCCTTGTCTAGTAACTCCTGGAGCTGAATCTTCAACTCAACTAACTCGGCTGGGGCAAAACGATAAGGTGCCATAGAAATCGGCGCCGTGCCGGGCACTAGGTCAATAGAGAACTCAATCTCCCGATGCGGTGGCAAACCAACAAGATCCTCAGGAAAGGCGTCCGAGTACTCACAAACCACCCTTGGCAACACAATCTGTCTCATCATCCTCACTAATCGAAAGGTTAGCAAGTAGACCACTAAGTTCACTCCGTCCTCGTGGAACATACCCCGGTGGCAACACATCACCAACCCGGTCCCCCAGAAAATGAAAATACTCTTCGCTCACGGTACAACAAGTAACCCTCTGGCGGTAGCAATCAATAACTGTCCGGTATGACGATAACCAGTCCATACCCAAAATAACATCGAAACCCCTCATAGGCATAACTACAAAGGAAAATGGGATTCTATGATAATCAACCTCTATATCACAACCCCTAACACCTTGTTTCAAGATCAATTCACCCCCAAGAGGTGACACTACACAAATAGGAGATGCTAACTGTGCTAACTCCAACTCCAAAACAGATGCAAATGCAGCAGACACAAAGGAATGAGATGCACCCGTATCAATCAAAACATTAGCAACCGAGTTGCAAAACAAGAAGGTACCTCTCACAACTGATGGTGCTGGCACAAGATCCTGCGCGGTAACAGCGTACACGCGCGCAGACGACCTCTGATCAACCTGCTCACCCCTAGGAGCATAAGATTGCTGCACCGAATGGGACGATGAAGCCCCCTAATTGGCCCTCAAGGCCTGACCCGACTGAGCTGGCTGCTGACCCTGAATCGGCCTCAAACCAGATGCACCAGGTGTGCCACCCAACTGCGGTTTAAAGAAAACAATTTATTTATTCATTCATCAGAGTATTACTAAATGAAAACATTATATGTAATATCAAATTAAATGCTCTATGGGCTTACATCTTTCCAAGCTAACACTTGGATCCAAGAAGGATGAGTACTAACTCTTTTACATGTTAAGCCCTAGGCTTGAATGTTTACATGTACTAATAAATAAAGACAATTAACTAAAGGTAGTCTTCTTCAATCCAGAAGCCAAACCCTCCCAAGCTAAGTCCTTGGAGGTAGCTTATCACCTGTACCTGAAAATGATGTTCCCATATAGGGTGAGCCACAGCCCAGTAGAAATATACTAAATCAAATATAAGCATTGAATAAAGCAATAGCATTCAATAAATGGTTAACCAAGATAATCAATTACATCGTTATACAGTTTCATGACATTAATGTCTAAAACACGTTTTACTTTCCAACATTATCAATATGGCTCAGAACCTGGCCAAACTTAGAACAGTGAACTTTATATATATATATATATATATCATATTCACATTCTTCCAATGTCAACAAACAAATGAGACTCATGCTCAAATCAAACACTTCATACTTCCAGTTTGATACACATTTTAGTGCTGTATCAATAAAAACACTTCAATATAAATAAGCACACATAAAAGTGATGCTAATGGAGTCCATCCCCTATCTCCTCCCAAACAAAATCCGGTTTAGAGGTCCATCCCCTATCTTCCCCTAAACCGTGGAGTACATCCCCTATCTCCTCCCACACAAAACAAAGTATGTAAACACATCGCATATACAACACACAATCAATACACATAATGTTTGTATTAATTCAACAGTCAAAATTATTGACTCAACCAATGTGATTAGTTTCAGTTATACCTAATCCACATGCATTGTCTACAACAATCACGACTATCCTCCACCGATAGCCCAAAACAGTTATTTCTAGACTTGGAAATAAATATATCAACAATTCAATAGGCGAGTGATTTAAATTATCCAACTACACCATTTAATCACAAAATTCCCCAATTTCATGAATTTAACCAAATTCCTCAATTCCCTTAAATCAATTATACAAATTAATTAATTATTACAACTAGGATTTTTCCCAAAATTATCAAAGTAACCCCCACATATCAAAATACCAAAACTTAGAACAAAACTTATAAAATGGAGTAGGAAATCCCTACCTCGAAGAAAACCTCCTGCCTACCCGGCCTACCACGCCTACCGCGTCCTCGTCCTCGTCCTGACATCCTAATGAAGGAAACAAAGACGTTAGCACATTAATAAATCTGCCGAAGCTAAACACTCGCGTCCTAATGCATGGGACAATTATAACTCATTCCACGTAAGCACATAATCACATAAGCACCTATGAATTTCATTCTCGGATAATGATAGTCCCAATGCGTTACTATAGTTCCGGTTGGAAGCAGCAGTGATCAAGTGCCTAAGTGGATCAAATCTAAGAGAGAAGGTGAGTAGGGTGAGAGAAAAGTCGGACCTTAGGGTTTGGAATCTAAAAAGAGGATGAAAAACTGATTAAAAACCCGCTGCTGTCTAATTAAACTGGACAGGCTCGCTCGAGCGAAGAATTGGTCGCTCGAGCGCCCTAGTTCTGTCTCTTTGGAGCGACCAGACACAAGAAATCCTCGCTCGAGCAAAGAAAATCTCGCTCGAGCCAAGAATGCCATGCTACAGGTCCATACTAGACGCAAACTCTCACTCGAGCGACCAAACCCCGGCTCGAGCGAAGAACCAAAAACAACAGCTCGCTCGAGCGACCAACTACTCACTCGAGCGAAGATCCAAAATTCTGGACAGCAACACTTGGTTTCTAAACCCAACCAACCTGAAACAAACCTGCCCAACACATCCTATAACTCCAAATGAGAAAATAAAGGACGACAACAACAATTATACAATGACTGAATATACGGAACCTAAGTCCGGATACAATAATCAAATGGGAAAAGACTGGGGTCGCTATAGTTCCCTAGCACGTACGAACTTTCAAGAATTGTGCTACAAACGCTTATAGTCCCTTAGCACATACGGACTTTCAAAGATTGTGCTACAAATGCTTATAGTCCCCTAGCACGTACGGACTTTCAAAGATTGTGCAACAAGTCAGGGCTGATACTCGACACACAGAATAGGGATAGTCATTCATGCTTAACAAATACTTTTCCAAAACAAACAAGGCAAAACTTTATCAAAACTTAATAACATAACTTTATTAAAAATACCACTCACATAGTTCTTCAGACGTCGGGGTCGAGGCAAGTCCAAGTCCTACAAACACATGGCGAAGTCTGTTGAATGCACCTTCAAACAAGTTTCACATGCATACAGATGATCTCGGCGTTCCTCAAGACTTAGTCAAATCAAAACAAACACAGTTCTTTATCTTAGGAAAACATGCTGGGCAACTACCAGGTCTAGGCCGAGGTCCCACACCTCATTGCCGAGGTGTGGCCTCGATGGCCACATTCAAAGAAATGAAGTCAGGAAAAATCTGGGTTTCCCTCTCTTGAAGAACATGAAGAACATGAACATGAGGAAGATGAATGCAAAGATCATAATTTACTATTAGAAAATCTGAGATTTCATGCCATGAGTTCAAAAACATGGACCTGGGTACCCATATTCGAGGATCTTGTGAGAACAAACACAAAAACATGAATCTTAATACAAACCTTCAGATCAAATAAGACTTTTCCTTCAAGAACATATGAACACTATTTTCTCTTTCTAAAACCAACTTTAAATCGATGCATGACATGCAGAATAGGTTCGATCGTGCAATGTAGCTAGATGATCAATAAGGGCAACAAGAGTGAATCAAGAATCTAACCTCAATACACGAATCTAATGGTTTGATCTCTAGGGATCAAGCTCGAATGCCCACTCTCTCACTCTAAACTTCTTCTTCCTCCTAGAGCTTCTCTCTCTACAAGGCAAAGATATAATACAAAAATGTATATTTTCTGGGTCTGCCGCCTGACTTAACCCTCTGCAAGGGTACGTGGCAACGGCTGGTTGGTTCCATTCAAAAGGTGACTGAGTGAAAAGACAAGACTATGACAAAGTGTGTTCAACAAGCAAGATGGCATGGGCACTCTGGCGGGTAATGACCTCGGCTAAGAACAGGACATCGGCAAGTAGGGGAACAATGATCTCGGCTAGGAAAGGACAACACTTGACTAAGCTGTGCCACACCTTGGCCTAGATGTGCCACACCTTGGTCTAGGTCACACCACTCCAGGACAAGATCACTTAGGTGCAAAGGTAACATCTCGGCCTAGATGATACACATCTCGGCCTTGGTGATGAACACCTCGGCCTAGATAATGACATCTTGGCCAATATATCAGGGCGAAGGTGGAGGTCAAACAAAGTGGTTCCAAGGAAATTCTAGACTAAAGATGACCTCGGCTGAACTCACACCAAGCGAGGCACAACATGCAAGAAACATTGAGCAAAACAAGACAAGACTTGAAATACAAGCTTAACAGAACAAAATCATGTAAATGCACATGAGTATGGTTAGAACAGTGTGAGGGTTATTACATTAAGGGTGAGCATACTGAAAATCCATGGGGAGATGACGGTGAGCCTACTAAAAATCCAGATATGTTATATTTGTTACGTGGATTGCTGGTAGAGGTTGTGGGTTAAGCAATTGAAAACCCAAATACATTGTTTTATTTATTGTAGCATTATTGGACTTGAGCAATGTATTATGATTATTGGTTTTGTTGGAATTAACTCTCGAAGACCGCATGTTCCTCAAACTCACATGATATTAGATTATACTTAGGCTTAACGGTCAATGTTGCTGGAATTGTTATTGGAAATCTAGTAGCTTCTGTCACTATGGTAGCTAGGGGAAGAGCTGAGTAGAGATATCTAGATCCAAGACAAAAGAATGTATATTTGAGTTTAGGGAAATTTTTAACCACCATATTTGAGTTTAGGATAAAGTTTTATGTGAACCGAAGGATAAAGATGGCAGACACACAATGCCAAATCGTATTGTAATGAGAAATGAACACCCATTTACAATATATTGCACGACACGTTTACACTATTTCTTTAGATGCTACCTCATGGCTGGGAGCTTGCTTGGTGATATTGATGCAATGGCAATGGAGAATGGAACCTGTTATTGAATTTTTAGTTTTTTTTTTGGAATTATGGGAAAATATCGTATCTTTAATTATCATGTACCATGTACTTTTAAATATTTACAGTTTACTATATTTGTGGATAATATTAATATTTTTTTGCTTTTTTAAAATTGTTTTTATATTTGGTTGTGAATGTGTAGATGTTAAATATGTCATTTGTACAAGTATTGTTTATATATTTCTTTGTAATTTTTATTATTTTTTTATTTTTTTAATAAAAAATGTGGTTTTTTGCGACGGCAGTAGATGTCACTAGAGCTGTGCAAAATACTACCCAATCCGCTAAAACCGCACCGATTTACATCAATCTGCACTACTCTAACTACTAACCGTGGTTTAAACTTTAAAATTTATAATTCGCCTTCCAAACCTCTCCTCTCTGCTATAGTTAATACATATATATTTTTTAACCTCCAATGAAATATCAAAGTAAAAATAAGTGTGAGAGAAATTTAAAATATGAAATTTATTTCATATTGCTAGTTATATATGTGAAACATATTATGTAAAATTATTTTGTGTTATATATATTAAAAATATTATACAAATTAGTATTATATATTATGCAAATGTATGATAATTAGTTATAATATTCTTCAATCTGTCAAAAACCATGAAACCGCAATTTGTCAATCCGTCATTCGATTTGTAATTTTACTCTCAAACCGCCTGTACCGCACTGTACAAATCCCTAGTTGTCACCAAAAGGTTTAGTATTTGCAATAGCCAATTGCCGTCACAAAATTAAGGGATTAGTATAGGTTTTTTGTGCCGAGTTATACTGTTGCTAAAAGTATTATTTGCAATGGCAAGTTTACAGTCTCTAAAAATGAGTTTTGCACCTTTTGCGACAGTAAATTGTCGTTGCAAATAAACAAGCATTTGTGACGGCAAAAGAGCATTTGTGACAGTATGTCACCTTTGATCACCCCCTTTCGCGTTCCCCCTTTTGCATTGCCACTTCTTCGCAAAAGCTTTTTGCGATTGCTAAGATACCTTTTTGCGATGGTTTCATTCCGTCACAAAAATTCCGATTTTTAGTAGTCTTGTTTATGCTAAGCAAAATAGTAACATATAGAATCAAAGCAAATGCAAAAGGTCTGAATTTGGTTTGGTTAGGAATTCAATTTCATACTGAGTTTGTCGCTGAGTGTATTTCACAGACTCTTCAAAGCTTGCTTCATATGATATGTGATCAAAAGGATAAGATACCTCCACACACCCTCTAATTGATGGTCAATTAGCTTAGTATCCAACCTTGTTCTACTATTTCTTTACAAGACAAAGCAGTTGAAGGACATTTCCATAAAGCTGTTATCAACATTAGTTTATATATACTAGTTATGGGGCGTCGTGCATTGCACAATGACCCATGCCCATGGTCCAAGTCAGTGCATAATCATCAAGTCGTAGATGAATTTCAACCAATTATTTGAGCTTGAAATTAGAATTAGCCATGGCGATTATAAGTAGTTCATTATCATTTTTTTTTTCAGCAGTAAGGTAATAATAACATTTTACAAAACAAAGGTGAAAAGAACACTTTTATTAAGTATTAAATCCAAAAGGAGGAAACACATGATTGGCCCGAACTAACTGACAAACAACAACATAAACATTACAAGAAAACAAAGTGAACCCCGGCCTAAAATTAAATCTCCATTTTAACATTCCTTAAATTGATAAATACGAAAGCTCCAACATCATCTAGCAACAAACTCTTCAATCAAGCGACCATTTGTTCCTTTGTGTATGAGAAAACCTTTTCCATTAGCAAGTCATCCCGCTTGAAGCGCGCACATAGCAACCAAAATATGTGGAGCACTAAAGTCTAACAACATAAAACAAAATAATTTAAATTAAATTATAAAAAAAAAATAAAAATAAAAACAACAACACAACTTCTCAACTACACCCCAAAAACAGAGCAGCATCACAAAACAATTATCCATGATCTCCAAATTAACCTTGACCCAAAAGGCCACTCTTACCTGTGATCAAATCAAATGTACTTTGGTAAATCCTTCTTATTGGTTATTCTATTATAGTTTACAACCAAAAGGTTTGTCACTTCATATTGAGATGCAAGTCATCAAGTAAAAAAAAACATAATTCATTATTAAGGAAAAAGAGAAAATTCAAAAAAAAATTAAGAAAAGAGAAAAGAAAATAGTGCAAGGTGAGTAAATCCTAAGACCAAATACTATCCCAAAAGATTCAGGCATTTTCTTCTATTACTGTCATATTCATATCTATATCAAAAGAAAAATAGTTTTAGATATCTTTGATGCAAAAAGTAGCACCTAGAGTCCAGAAGTTTAGAAACAAGTAATGTAATGTCAGTACAATAAGGACTAATATGTTATGCATTAAAGAGAGAATTACTAATAGTAGATGAAGAAACATATTTTGGAGTTAATTTTCCAGAATATCTGAAAGCCCCGAGCCTGGGTATCCCACATAGTTTGTCCTAATTCCATTCTCTCATTTTGATACTGAGCATGCCCCCTTCATAACTACCTATAGATGAGTACAACTATTAAGGACCATTAATTGAATTAGAAATAGAATGCGAAACAATATTTTCTATGGCTGAAATATACATGTATTTTTTCGATTGCTTTTAACCTTTTGTTGTATAATTGCCACTTATTTGTGGTTGAGGTTTTTTGTTTGTTCATTCATGTATACTCTTTGAGTAAGCCCTAATATTTTACTATTTAAAATATTTCATCATGATACATAATAAAATTGTCTTGGTTTTGTTTTTGAACACCAATAGATTTCAAATAGTATATCAAAATTTATGCATTACCCTTCCAATTGTTGTACCAAATTTAAACTTGTGTCCTTCAATGATTTAGCCAATTGTGAAAACCAACCCTAAAATCCAAGTGCCAGAAGTTTAGAAACAAGTAATGTAATGTCAGTACAATAAGGACTAATATGTTATGCATTAAAGAGAGAATTACTAATAGTAGATGAAGAAACATATTTTGGAGTTAATTTTCCAGAATATCTGAAAGCCCCGAGCCTGGGTATCCCACATAGTTTGTCCTAATTCCATTCTCTCATTTTGATACTGAGCATGCCCCCTTCATAACTACCTATAGATGAGTACAACTATTAAGGACCATTAATTGAATTAGGAATAGAATGTGAAACAATATTTTCTATGGCTGAAATATACATGTATTTTTTCAATTGCTTTTAACCTTTTGTTGTATAATTGCCACTTATTTGTGGTTGAGGTTTTTTGTTTGTTCATTCATGTATACTCTTTGAGTAAGCCCTAATATTTTACTATTTAAAATATTTCATCATGATACATAATAAAACTGTCTTGGTTTTGTTTTTGAACCCCAATAGATTTCAAATAGTATATCAAAATTTATGCATTGCCCTTCCAATTGTTGTACCAAATTTAAACTTGTGTCCTTCAATGATTTAGCCAATTGTGAAAACCAACCCTAAAATCCAAGTGCACATCTAGTGTGAACAAATCAACTTCAGTTCATGCAAAAGAAATGTCAAAGTTGCAACATTATTGGCCTGCAAAAATGCATGAATAAACTGTTTAGAAGAAGGTGCATTTGATTGCAACAACATAGGTACAAATGTGTCAGATAGCATTGCCAGGAAAATGAAATTTAAGGTCGCAAGAAATTTTCTACATCTTCACCGATAGCAAGATACAAGGTTTAAGCATTTTGAGTTTCTTCCTTTTTTAGTACTCCAAAACAAGTGACTAACTAAAATGACTGAATGGACTAAGAGGACACACTTTTTACTTTTACGAGCTTGTTGAAACAACAATCACAAAACCAACCAAAGGAAAAGGTATAATATAACAAATGTGAAGAACAAAAATGTAAATACACTATTGTGAGAATGAATAAATAATATATATTTTTTATTATTAACCAGCTTGTGGAGAGACAAATGAAAGGAATATTCGAAATTGAATAGTTAATAGGATGACAAATTTTCAAAATTTTTTTTTTTTGAAAGTTTATAAAATAATATGTGTGAGAAACCCCTGTCAAAGCTATAATTCAAAATATGTCATATTTGAAAATATTGGGCATGGCAGAGTCCTTATAAAAAGCTCAAGACAAATAAAAGGGAAATATATGAACCATCAAAACAGTTTATGGTAGCTTTGGACTACTTGCATGTATATAAATATTATGCTCAGTGGATGATTCCATCAACCCCAACACCCCCTCCAAAAAAGAAAAGAGGGAGTGAAATGGAAAGTTTGTAAAATATTGATTGAGAAAAAGTATAACACATGGATAAGAAAAAGAATAACCACAGATCTATGCACTTTGAAAACACATTTTCCTCACATAGCTATATAAAATTTGTAGTTTGGGCCATAATTAAAACATGTAACTTTAAAGAAAATCAAAACTCATTTACAAAGCCTCATGGATCAGAAATTCATACCCAAAGATGCCAAAAGAGCACAATATATGCACACAGAGAACATTTATCTATAAATATTAGCAAAATCGAAAATCAAGTAAAAATAAGAAAAGGTAAGTGGACAATAATTTTTTTTCGTTGAAAACACCAATTTCTACCTAGACGGTTTGAAAAGGAAACTATGTTACTTATCCCTACTGAAGAGAATCTCACTTGGACTCTTAATTGCTTAAAAAACTAAAAGGAAATTAAAATAATTATGTTAAATTTAAACAAAATAGTGACTAGAACTATGAATTTAATCATCTGACCATAATCTATGAATTTAATCATCTGACCACTGTAGAATAGACATTCAACATTGGTCTTACCAAAAAAAAAAAAACGACCAACATTGGTCTAATTCTAGAGAATTGTGCTAAAATAGATCAGTAAAGCAAGCATCTAACCTTTTGACGAGAATGGCGAGTGTACTCCTTCATGATGATGTAAAACATTAGGATATTTGGAGAAAGATTTTCGGGATAACCAAAGTCCATGATCTCTACAATTTTTGATGAAAAAGTATATCAAATATTAATGTAGGTAGCTAGAAACAAGAGCCCAATCTAGCACACATTAAGCATTTCAAAAGTACAAATATCAAAAAGTTCAGCTTCAAAAATGAAAAGTGAGGGCTAGAAAGATCATACAACAGTAGTGCATAATTTGCAATAAAAGCATGGACAAAAGCAATGTTGTCTATTTATTAGTATGTGCACATATGCATGTGATTATATCGAATCAGGTGGCCATCATATGTATCGTATATTGTTGAAAATATGTAGCAAAGCACGATGAAAAAGGACAACACACAAATAAGAAACATATGATAATTCACAAACAAAAGATAGATGCTTATTTTGAAGATTTTGTCTCAAGGGCAAGGTGTAGACACCCCATTTTTGACCGTCCTCAAGACTTGGACGTCATCGGTCGAACACTCGATGATCATCCATGCTCGTGTTCGTTTTGAGTTCCCGAAGGTTTCGGCTGCGCGCCTTGCCTTAGGATCTCTCAACTTGACTGTTTTGTACTTGGTTGTGGACCAAGGACTTGCAGTTTTATTTCTAAGGGACTAGGGTGGCTTGTTAGCCATCTCTACAACCCATCAGCCAAGCCTTAGGCTTGTCGGCCTTGTGTTCTTGCTATCGGCCAAAAGTGTTGGCCGATCGGCACTCTTTTTGGTCGATTGACACTTTTTTTTGGTCGATCAGCCATATTTTTGAGCCGAGCCCTTTCCATCTCCTTTTTGTAAATATTTTGTGCCAGCTGTGACAACTGGTATCTACAGTTCTCGTCCTCCATACACGTGTATGGAGGGATTTGCTTCAAGACTCAAGCTTGTTGAACAAGCTTGAGAATTGAAATTCTATAAAGAGGGAGCCTCCCCTTCCTTTCCAGGGGTTCAAGAAATCTGAGTTACAAGTTATATATCACTCTCTCTCTATATCTCCCTCTCTCTCTATATTTGTGTGTGTGTTTGTGCCTAAAAGGGTGTTTTGTTCATACTTTTGCACTAAAACACCTAGTGAAACACCATCCTTGAGTTACTGAGGTACTGAGAAGTTGGTTTTAGAGTTCTTGGGGTGTTTTTGATCAGAGGAGGCTGCTAGAGTTGTGTTCTTAAAGAGGTTCTACAAGGGTGAGCAACTAAACTTTAGATACCCCATTCTTGCTTAAGCTTTTAGGCCTTCTTGCTTATTTTTTTAAGCTTAACTCTAAACTGAAAAAAGTTCTATTTTTGTGTGCTTTAAATCTTTGGTTAAGGTTAGTTTTTGGTTGGGAGTCATCTCCTCCCTCCAAGGCCTTGTTAGGCCTTATTTTAGGTCATCCCTTTTGGCCCTTGTTCTTGGCTTTTCATGACCTCTCTACCACTGAAATCCAGTGGTGGAAAGGTGGTTTTGAGTTCTTAAATAGGAGAGGGTCATCCCCTCTTCTTGTTGTCTTGTATGCTCGCATAAGTGGCTTATATTGGTAGCATGTTGGCTTAGCTTGTTTTAGCTTCATTTCAGGATGTATTAGGCTTTGTTTTGCCATGATTCAACACTGTTTTTTCTTGATTTTGTCACTCCATGCATGCCTAATACACTTGTAGTGTAAATCACACAAACTAGTTTTATATGCTTCACGTTTGAGCATGTCTTTCTAGCTTATGTTGGCTCCATTTCAGTGGGTTTTCGGTGTTATTTTAGCATGCCGTGACTCTGTTTTGGGTGGGTTTAGTTGGCTCTTACATGCTTCATGTACTTGTCTTGCAATCCTCTCATTTGCCTTAACATGCATCTTGTGTTTAGACCATCATTCTTGCATGTTTTCGCTCAACTCAAAGAAGCTTTCAGTCTTGTTTTAACATGCTTGAGCTTTGATTTTGGTTGGTTTGGCCATGCATGACATGCTTTGTATAGTCGTAGTTTATTCTAGCTTGTTAGCTTCGAGTGTCCAAGTCACTGGCATGCATTACTTGGCTTATTTCAATGATTTGGCATCGTTTGTTATGATATTTCAGTCCATGTTTCATGCTTATACACTTGCACCTATCACTCCTTTAATGCTTTAAAGAGTTGATGTCTTATGCCTCATGAATGGACCATTGTGTATGCCTCCATGCATAGGTCTTTGGGATGCCATCTAAGTGGGTTTTGGGGCTTATTTTGATATGCCATAACTTTGTTTTTCATTGGATAATTCATGCCATGTTTGGTTGTAATAGGTGTAGTGTAACACCCCTTTGTAGCCTTGCATGCCTCATGCCTTTTGGAGTTGTATTCTAGCTTGTGTTGGCTAGTTTTGAGCATGTTTTTGGTCTTATCTTGACCTGCATTGGGACTATTTTGAGTGCCCTTGGCCCTTTGGGGCTTGATTCTTGTGGCCATGGTTTGAGTCCCTTGGTTAGCCTTAAGCTTTGTGCTTTCTTGTTTGCTTTGCTTGCTTGGTTTGGTTGGTTTGACACCTTTCCATGCATGATTTCAGAGCTTATAATGTTTTTCACGTGTCCATATTTATCCCCTCTTAAGTGCTCTTGAAAGTTGCCCTCATATGCCTAGGTGTTGGACCATTTACATGTGCATGTTTGTTTTGCATTTTCATGCTTCCAATTCATAACTTTGGCCATTGATTTTGGGCATGGCTGAGGTCTGTCCATCTTTAGTTTAAGTCCATTTACCATGTTGTTCAAAGTTGCTACTTTACATCATGTTTACATGCTTGTTGCATGCTTGTCATGTTGCATGTTGTCACATGCTTGCTAATTGACATGTTATTGCGTGCTCATCCATCTTGCCTTGCATGTTGTTGCATGCTTAGGTTGCATAGCATTGTGTGTGCATTGCCTTGCCTCTTGATCACAAATGATAGAGGTTAAGGTCTCTTATGTGTTTTGTGCATTTCATTTGATACTGAATTGCACATTTGACTCTTTTGGCCATCATGCATTGAAATGCGCCATTGATGGTCCGAGGGTCGAGAACTACACTCCTTTGAGTCCTAAACATGATAAGGGGTGTAGTTGCAAACATTGTATTGTAAATGCATTGCCATACTCTGTTTGTCCTCTGTTGCAGCAAAAGGAGCAGTCTGCAGGAATAGATGGCCGATCGGCCATCTTCAGTGCCAGTCAGCTATAAGTGTTTGGCCGATGGCTTCATATTTGGTCGATGACCTATTTATCTTAGCCGATGACCATGATTTTTGGCCGATGGCCTCCCATAGTGCCCATAGGGTGAGTCAGAAGTGTGTTGGGAATTTTCACACTTTGCAGAGGCACAGAGTAGTGCAAACAAAGGCAACATAAGGCATGACAACAGATTTCCAAGCAAAGCCGACCGAGCATGCATTTCTCCCTCGTCTCGAGGTCTCTTTACTGTGTTTTCTAGCTTAATTAATTTGTTTAATTAGTTAAGAGTTGTGTAATAATTAATTAGCTTGTAAGTTAGTTAATTAGTTGATTTGTATTATTCTTTCGGACCCTCCGTCGAGAGGGCAAATTTTGTAATAAGTGTGCGTGAGTGTGTGAATATCTTCTAACCCCACGTCTTTCTCCCTTTTACTTATCTGCTTATGATGGTTAGTTTTAGGGCATGTTTCAATTAGCATTCTTATGTTTGTATGTTTGCATCCATTCATTCGTCTTGCATGCACCAGGCTCGGTGCATCATACTAATTACATCGTGTTTCAATTCCTATTTGAATATGTGTATCAATCGTTGCATCTCATATTCCATCTTAGAATAGCCGAGCCTATTTCTAATGTTTTACATCATCATGAAGGAGTACACTCGCCATTCTCGTCAAAAGGTTAGATGCTTGTTTTACTTTTCTATTTTAGCACAATTCACTGTTTGTTCTAATTGGTGAAAAATGAAATTTCTTATTTTGTATTTTGGTAAGACCGATGTTGAATATCTATTCTATGCTGGTGAGATGATTAAATTCATAGTTCTAGTCACTATTTTGTTTAAATTTAACACAATTATTTTAATTTCTTTTTAGTTTTTTAAGCAATTAAGAGTCCAAGTGAGATTCTCTTCAGTAGGGATAAGTAACATAGTTTCATTTTCAAACCTTCCAGGTAGAAATTGGTGTTTTCAACAAAAAAAAATTATTGTCCACTTACCTTTTCTTATTTTTACTTGATTTTCGATTTTGCTAATATTTATAGATAAATGTTCTCTGTGTGCATATATTGTGCTCTTTTGGCATCTTTGGGTATGAATTTCTGATCCATGAGGCTTTGTAAATGAGTTTTGATTTTCTTTAAAGTTACATGTTTTAATTATGGCCCAAACTACAAATTTTATTTAGCTATGTGAGGAAAATCTGTTTCCAAAGTGCATAGATATGTGGTTATTCTTTTTCTTATCCATGTGTTATTCTTGTTCTCAATCAATATTTTACAAACTTTCCATTTCACTTCCTCTTTTCTTTTTTGGAGGGGGTGTTGGGGTTGATGGAATCATCCACTGAGCATAATATTTATATACATGCATTGAGTAGTCCAAAGCCACCATAAACTGTTTTGAAGGTTTATATATTTCCCTTTTATTTGTCCTGGGCTTTTTATAAGGACTCTACCATGCCCAATATTTTCAAATATGTCGTATTTTGATTTGTAACTTTGACAGGGGTTTCTCATGCATATTATTTAATAAACTTTCAAAAAAAAAAATGTTCTAACAGTTTGTGTTCCTATTAACTCTTCAATTTTGAATATTCCTTTTATTTGTCTCTCTACATGCTGGTTAATAATAATAATAATAATAATATATATATATATATATATTATTTATTCAGTCTCACAAGAGTGTATTTACATTTTTGTTCTTCACATTTGTTATATTATACCTTTTCCTTTGGTTGGTTTTGTGATTGTTGTTTCAATAAGCTCATGAAAGTAAAAATTGTGTCCTCTTAGTCCATTCAGTCATTTCAGTTAGTCAATTGTTTTGGAGTACTAAAAAAGGAAGAAATTCAAAATGCTTAAACCTTGGATCTTGCTATCGGTAAAGATGTAGAAAATTTCTTACGACCTGAAATTTCTTTTTCCTGGCAATGCTATCTGACACATTTGTACCTATGTTGTTGCAATTAAATCCACTTTCATCTAAACAGTTTATTCATGCATTTTTGCAAGCCAAAAATGTTGCAACTTTGTCATTTCTTTTGCATGAACTAAAGTTGATTTGTTCACACCAGATGTGCACTTGGATTTTAGAGTTGGTTTTTCACAATTGGCTAAATCATTGAAGGACACAAGTTTAAATTTGGTACAACAATTGGAAGGACAATGCATAAATTTTGATATACTATTTGAAATCTATTGGTGTTCAAAAACAAAACCAAGACAATTTTGTTATGTATCATGATGCAATATTTTCAGATAGTAAAATATTAGGGCTTACTCAAAGGGTATACATGAATGAACAAACAAAAAACCTCAACCACAAATAAGTGGCAATTATACAACAAAAGGTTAAAAGCAATCGAAACAATACATATATATTTTAGTCATAGAAAATATTGCTTCGCATTCTATTCCTAATTCAATTAATGGTCCTTAATAGTTGTACTCATCGACAGGTAGTTATGAAGGGGGCATGCTCAGTATCAAAATGAGAGAATGGAATTAGAACAAACTATGTGGGATACCAAGCTTGGGGTTTTCAGATTTTTTGGAAAATTAACTCCAAAATATATTTCTTCATCTACTATTAGTAATTCTCTCTTTAATTCATAACATATTAGTCCTAGTTGTACTGACATTACATTACTTGTTTCTAAACCTCTGGACTCTAGGTGCTACTTTTTGCCTCAAAGATATCTAAAACTATTTTTGTTTTGATATAGATATGAATATGAGAGTAATGGAGGGGATGAGCAAAACACTATTTGCCTAACAACTACGTCATGCAGATTAGTGTGCTTATAGATAGACGAAAATGCCCAAATGTTTTGGGATAGCATTTGGTCTTTGGATTTACTCACCTTACACTATTTTCTTTTCTCATTTCTTAAAATTTTTCTGAATTTTCTCTTTTTCCTCAATAGTGAATTATGTGTTTTTTTACTTGATGACTTGCATCTCAATATGAAGTGACAAACCTTTTGGTTGTAAACTATAATAGAATAACCAATAAGAAGGATTTGGCAAAGTACATTTGATTTGATCATAGGTAAGAGTGGCCTTTTGGGTTAAGGTTAATTTGGAGATCATGGATAATTGTTTTGTGATACTGCTTTGTTTTTGGGGTGTAGTTGAGAAGTTGGGTTGTTGTTTTTATTTTTATTTTTTATTTATAATTTAATTTAAATTATTTTGTTTTATGCTATTGGGCTTTAGTGCTCCACATATTTTGGTTGCTATGTGCACGCTTCAAGCGGGATGACTTGCTAATGGAAAAGGTTTTCTCATACATAGAGGAACAAATGGTCGCTTGATTGAAGAGTTTGTTGCTAGATGATGTTAGAGCTTTCGTATTTATCAATTTAAAGAATGTTAAAATGGAGATTTAATTTTAGGCTAGGGTTTTCTTTGTTTTCTTGTAATGTTTATGTTGTTGTTTGTCAGTAAGTTCGGACCAATCATGTTTTCCTCCTTTTGGATTTAATACTTAATAGAAGTTTTCTTTTCACTTTTGTTTTGTAAAATGTTATTATTACCTTACTGCTAGGAAAAAAAAAGTGATAATGAACTACTTATAATCGCCGTGGCTAATTCTAATTTCTAGCTCAAATATGATTATGCACTGACTTGGACCATGGGCATGGGTCATTGTGCAACGCACGACTCCCCATAACTAGTATATATAAACTAATGTTGATAACAGCTTTATGGAAATGTCCTTCAACTGCTTTGTCTTGTAAAGAAATAGTAGAACAAGGTTGGATACTAAACTAATTGACCATCAATTAGAGGGTGTGTGGAGGTATCTTATCCTTTTGATCACACATCATATGAAGCGAGCTTTGAAGAGTCTGTGAAATATACTCAGCGACAAACTCAGTATGAAATTGAATTCCTAACCAAACCAAATTCAGACCTTTTGCATTTTCTTTGATTCTATATGTTACTATTTTCCTTAGCATAAACAAGACTACTAAAAATCGGACTTTTTGTGACGGAATGAAACCATCTCAAAAAGGTATCTTAGCAGTCGCAAAAAGCTTTTACGACGAAGTGGCAATGGAAAAGGGGGAACGCGGAAGGGGGTGATCAAAGGTGACATACCGTCACAAATGTTCTTTTGCCGTCACAAATGCTTGTTCATTTGCAACGGCAATTTACCGTTGCAAAACTCTCATTTTTAGAGACTGTAAACTTGCCGTGACACAAGTTTAAATTTGGTACAACAATTGGAAGGACAATGCATAAATTTTGATATACTATTTGAAATCTATTGGTGTTCAAAAACAAAACCAAGACAATTTTATTATGTATCATGATGAAATATTTTCAGATAGTAAAATATTAGGGCTTACTCAAAGAGTATACATGAATGAACAAACAAAAAACCTCAACCACAAATAAGTGGCAATTATACAACAAAAGGTTAAAAGCAATCGAAAAAATACATATAT